>CM059435.1:69723571-70004888 GCA_030390025.1 Squalus acanthias | reverse complement strand
AGAGGCTGAGGGGGGAGGAGCAGAGGGGAGAACAGCGGGGGGTGGGGGTGTGAGCGGAGGGGTCATAGTCTCAGATTAAGGGGTCAGCCTTTTAATACTGAGATGAGGAGGAATTTCTTCACTCAGAGGGTTGTGAATCTTTGGAATTCTCTGCCCCAGAGGGTTGTGAATGCTGAGTCTTTGAGTATGTTCAAGGCTGAGATCGATAGATTTTTGGACTCTAGGGGAATCCAGGGATATGGAGATCGGACGGGAAAGTGGAGTTGAGGTCGATGATCAGCCATGATCTTACTGAATGGCTCGAGGGGCCGTGTGGCCGACTCCTGCTCCTAATTCTTATGTTCTAATTAGAGAGAGGGAGGGGCTGAGGATATCGTCGCCACTAATATAAAGCCGGGAAACTCGGCCCAGGCCGCCAGCCCCCGGGGCTCCGGTGACTCTACCTTGGGGAACCAGGCTTTTTTCTCCCCGTCCCACTCGAACTCGGTGCCGTCCGCGTCCACGAAGGTGCTGGATCGGCTCAGCTCGGCCTCGCCGCCGCCCTCCCCCGCGTAAAGCTGCTGCAGGCGGAGCTGCTCGTGAAACTCGGCGTTCGCCTCTCCCCCGCCCGCCGCCGCGCTCATCCTGAGCTCGGCCGAAAGGGGAAATAAATCGGCGAAAAATAAATAAATTCAACAGCACCTCCGTTAAAGTCGCCTTAAAGCACGACTCTCCGAACCACTAGTGCGCAGGGCCGCTGAACTCTGACCCCCGTCCGGTCATTTCCGGGACTGAAGGGTGGCAGGAAGTCCCTCCTTCGGCTGGTAATGGTGTTGTTGAGGGGGGTGGGGTTTAGTGGAGTTGGGAGGTTGGGCACTGTCACATAGGATCCAGCCTAGTGTACTCCTCTGGTTAAAACAATAAAACTGTAACTTAACTTAAAACATTAAAGGAAACTTAATAAATTAAATTAAAATTGTGTTGGCCGGGGTGATGAAGCACTCCAGTCCCCGCGGTGCCCACCGGTCGCGGAAGGCCTCGAGCGTGCTCCATCTCCAGGTCCAGTCTAGTGTACACTCTTTGATGCACACTAAACCAAATAAACTGTCACTAAACTTAAAACATTAAAGGAAACTTAATAAATTAAATTAAAATTTGGTTGGCCGGGGTGATGATTCACCGCAGTTAGTGTAATGCAGGAGATGGGAGCTTTTTATGATGTCCTGTGAGCACAGGGGTAATGTTTCAGCTGCTGCCATGGAGCTATAACCCAACTAGTTCCTTTAATGCCACTGAAAGAAAGAAAGACTTCCATTTCTATAGCACCTTTCAGGACCTCAGGATCTCCCAAAGCGCTTTACAGCCATTGAAGTACCGTTTGAAGTGTAGTCACTGTTGTAACGTAGGAAACACGGCAGCCAATTTGCACACAGCAAGCTCCCACAAACAGTAATGTGATCATCTATTTTAGTGATGTTGATTGAGGGGTAAATATTGGCCAGGACACCGGGGATAACTCCCCAGCTCCTCTTCGAAATGGTGCCACGGGATCTTTTGCATCCACCTTAGAGAGCAGACCGGGCCTCGGTTTAGCGTCTCATCCGACAGTGCAGTGCTCCCTCAGTACTGCATTGAAGTGTCAGCCTAGATTTTAGTGCTCAACTCTGGAGCGGGGCTTATAACCCACAACGTTCTGACTCAGAGTCGAGAGTGCTACCAACTGAGCCACAGCTGACACTGACATTGCCTATATTGAAGTACCCTAAACAGACATATCCTGAGTACAATTAAAGGCTAAGCATTGAGGGTAAAATAAGTTGTCTCAAAAGTTACTCGACTTTTCTACTGGACTGAAAGGGGCTTACATGGTTTATTAGACTAAGAAGGGAATGATTCTTCACTGCGCTCTGGAGCTGACGTGGAGAGGAGTTTGTTATGATTCAAATGAACATCAGCCAAATAAGAGGAACAAAGGCATTGTCAGCAAAGACCAACCTAATAATTCAAGCTCCAGGCAAATCATCCAAATTAAGTACCTAGCTCTCAACACAAGACTAGGTCTCAGGAAAAAAACCATTATCCAGGGTTGAACAACACTAAGGTAATTATGTGTAATTAAAAGCATGCTATTGAAATTTTTTATATGGAATGTTGTTACTTTTACTGGCAACGTTTCAGTTGGTGGAAAACTAAAGATGGCAGCTCAAAGCAACATTACAGAACTTCGAGAGTGGTTTGATTGGTTCAGCTTCCTCATTGTTTTAGATTTAGTAGCTTGTCCTCATTGTTCTTGATTTATTGCTTTCGTATATGGTTAGTACTTCCTCATAGGTAGGTTTCTAGCTTCTTTGCTTGCTCTTAATTCATGCAGTCTCTATAAGTGGAGTTCTGATTTGTTGCTGTTTTATGAATATGAAATTGGAGCCAATCAAAATGTGTGACACCAAAGTATGGTGCAGGAGTTGTGATGATGGACAGGAAATAGACACTATTGTACCGTTTTTATTATATTGGCAGATCTCCTGTGGGCATTGCTCAGAGTTGGAGATGTAAGGGTAAAATTAATTGTAATAATGTAAGGGCAAATCAGTTGTAATGCTTAAGATTAGTTGAACTGCTTAAAGGACTAGAGTAAAGGTCAAAGTATCTCCCGAAGGCTACAAGCCGATGGAGACAGGGGTATAATTAAATAAAAACCTGCTTGCTTGGTCTGCGGTATAGATAATGCAGACACTGCAGAACAAAACGTGAATCATTGTTGTCTATAATAAACTAACCTCGAATGGTGTCCAATCACAAACAGACAACTCAGGTTGACCGAAGCTATGATGAAGCAAGAATAAACCTTGCAGTCCAGATGGCTAACCACCATTAGACAAAAGCAGAACTAGGGAATGGGTTTCGCTAACATTGTAAGATTCTAATCAGGTTGTTTTTAGAGACCCTAAGGGTTGCTCATGATGTAATAACTGCTGATGTTGTATTTTCTGGCTTCTTGAAGTGTATAAAGAAGCTGGGCTGCCACTATTAAATTGAGAAGCTGGTCACTAGACCACGGGGGCTATGACTCTTCTCCCGGAGCGCTTTGAATAATAAACTGTGATCTTTTGCTTTGAGACAGACTCGAGTGAATTAATTTTTCACCAACAGAGAATATGCTAATTAAAATGACAACTGCCTTACTATAATGCGCAATTTATTATAAAGTAGTTGATCCTCATGATATTCACAGACAAAAATAATAGATCTTAAAATAATGGAAGATGTTAAGAGAATTAACAATTTATAAGCAAGTACAGTTACCAACAAAACTTTAATACCATGTGCTTCTATTTTCTGAATACGTCTGTTATCAGATTCTTTATCAAATGCCTTTTGAAAGTCCATATACACGACATCCACTGCACTACCTTCATCAACCTTTTCTGTTACTTCATCAAAGAACTCAATCAGGTTAGTCAGATATGGTTTGCCTTTAACAAGCCTGTGCTGGCTGTCCCTTATTAACCTATGCTTCTCCAATTGAGAATTAATTTTGTCCTTGACAATGGACTCTAGGGGGGAGAAATTCGGTTTCGCCCTGTTTGGGGTGCTAAATTTTGAAAGCTGGAAAAATTAGTGCCAGGCACTAATCATTCTCAGCTTTTGGTAAATTCAGTGTTAGCGCTCCAGGAAGGAAGTGGAGCGCTAAATCAAGCGGTACTACTTCCATTCTAGAGCGCTAAACCAAGCAGGGGGTGCGGTAGAGGTGCAGCGCTGCACAATGACTACTGCAGCGCTGCTGGGATCTGAAGGTTCCTTCCCTCCCTTAAAGGGAAGGGCCATTGCTGCAGACTCTGCATTTGAACGATCTCCCTCGTCGCCGATGGCAGCCGGGATCCTCAGCAATCAGCCCCAAGCACTCTAACAGAGTGCAGGGCTGATCAATTGCGGCATTTAAACATTTTCACAATGCACCCTAAAGGAAGGAAACACATTTCTCCTGAAGACCAGCGGCCTTACCTTTAATTAGTGCTCCCAAAGCGCCCGGCCTCCCGAACAACGCCTCCTGCAACTGTCGGTGTTATCGCCCAGCGATGCTGCAGGAGGCGGAACCGAATTTCGGGTCCGGGGAGCTAACGTGGCATTGCGCAGCTTGGCGCAGGAGATCGTGGAGCATGGGGTTACTGCCGCCACAAACCACCAGGTGAATTTCGCGTGTGGTGGTAACATCGTCGCGCCCGGGCAGTAAGTCGTTAGTGCGTCGTCAGTGCCCCGTTATCACCCCCGGAGGCGCTAATGGGAGGCGCTATCGAACCGAATTTCTCCCCCAAGTAGTTTTCCCATCGTTAGGCTGATTGGCCTGTAGTTACCAGGTTTATCCCTCGCTTTTTTGAACAGGGGTGTAATATTTGCAATCTTCCTGTCCTCTGGCCCCACTCCAATATCCGAGGAGGATTGAAAGATTGTGGTCAGAGCTTCTGCTATCTCCATCCTAGCTTCTCTCAGCAACCTAGGAGGCATCCCATCTGGACCGGGTGACTTGTTCACTTTTAGTGATGACAACCTATTTAGTGTAATAGGTGGACTACTGATGTATATAATAATAAAGCCATATACAGTACAGTTCTTACCAGAAGCCATGTTGTGCTGTTTATATATGCTGTGTGTCAAGATATCACAGAATTGGCGATGAGGATGCGATTGTGGATTCCCCAGCTGAAATTTTTGTTGGAGGATAATCCTGCCAACCAACGGAGGGAAAGTTGGAGGTTCTTCATTTTGCAGAAAAACTTAAAAATCCAAGGTAAATTTCGAGCACACGTGGCTGAACTGTTGACGTTGCCAGAGTCCAGATGGCCGCGCCTATGGGAATAACAGGGCGCTTGGGTGAGTTCCATCGTGACCAAGAGACTTTCAGGGCATTTGTAGAGCGTCTGGAAATGTTTTTCACCGCGAATAGTTTTGTCAACGTCCCCGATGATGTAAACCGTAACCGGGCGGTTTTAGAAATGAAACTTGCTTTTTTTTGACTGAAGCAGGCCCCCAGGTGTATGAAACCCTGAAAAATTTGCTTGTTCCCGCCAAGCCAAAGGAGACGCCACTGAAGGAGATCCTAACCAAGTTAGAACAGCACTACAGTCCTGAGCCCCTGGAAATTGCTGGAAGTTATCGTTTTGGAACACACGATCAATAAAATGACGAGGGTATCAGTGAGTACATTGTAGCTTTAAAAAAGCTATCCATTCACTGTCATTTTGGAAACTTTCAGGACCGAGCTTTGCGTGACCGCTTTGTTTGTGGGTTGAAAAATGAACGTATCAGAAGTAAATTGTTGACAACCCCTAACTTGACTTTTGACTTAGCTTGTCAGACAGCTACGTCGATGGATATGGCCAACCGATACTCCCGAGAGTTCCGCACCATTTCCAGTCGTCAGACAACCGAGGTGAATCGACTGCAGGCTAAAAGTAAAACGCAGTTGGGCCCCAAGGCATCAGCAACTGGCCAAGGTAACAGTGCATTGAAGTCATGCTATCAGTGCCTGGGACAACACATCGCTCAAAGCTGTCCATATGTGAAGGCAGAGTGTTTCTACTGCAAGAAAACTGGGCATCTTGCGAAGGCGTGCTGACAGAAGAGTAAACTGACTGGCAATGCTAGAAGTAGAAATTGCCAGACACTACATACCGTTGAAGAGAAGCAGCAGGACTAGGAGTTTCTGGAGAGTCACGTCATCAGGAGCACGAAGGTATCTAACAGCGATTTGCGAGGTATCGTCATCCAAGTAGATGTCACAGGAACCAGGATACCCATGGAAATCGACATTGGTGCATCCGTGAGCGTAGTACCAGAATCACCATATCGCGACAAGTTGCGTGATTATCGACTAGAGAAATCAAAGGTAGAGCTGCGAGGCTACTCAGGAGAGCAAATCCCTGTAGTAGGAAGTGTCACCATACCAATGAAATACAGGGATCAGTGTCAGAGCTTGCCTCTCATAGTAGTGGCTGGAGACAAGCCTGCCTTGATGGGTAGAAATTGGTTGGGATCACTGAAGCTGAATTGGTATGAGAGTTTTCGTGTGGAAGCTAAATTTGCATCGAAAGATGATGTCATCAAGCAGTATCCGAAGGTGTTCAGCGAAACGGGCAGTCTGATCGAAGACTTCAAGGCGAGTGTCAGAGTGTAGAAGGACGCAAGACCAGTTTATTGCATGCCACATCCCGTACCATACGCACTCAAGGAATACACAGCATTCAAAGAGTGTAAAAGCCAGCTAGTAGAGAGTGCCATGTTGGTTCACTATGATGTATCTAAGGAGATCAAGCTAGCGTGTGATGCCTCTCCATAAGGAGTTGGGGCAGTGATCTCTCATGTACTGGATAGTGGGAAGGAGAGACCAATTGCTTTTGCTTCATGCACTCTCAGTGCCAGTGAGCGGAATTATGCGCAGATTGAAAGGGAAGCTTTATCATTGATTTTTGGGATCAAGAGGCTTCACAAATACTTGTTTGGTCGTAAGTCTACCATAGTTACTGACCATAAGCCCCTGACAGCAATCCTCCATCCAAAGTCCCCAGTTCCAACCTTAGCTGAAGCCTGAATGCAGAGATGGGCTTTGATATTTGTCAGAGTATACGTATGACATTGAGTACAGATGATCAGCTGATCACAGTAATGCTGAAGCTATGTCCAGGTTGCCATCCCCATCACAAGTTACACCCAATAAGGAGAAGTGTTCTATTTCTCATACATTGATGAGCTGCCAGTCACAGCTGAAGAGATTGGTAGAGCAACCAAATGTGACCCAATTATGTCAAAGGTGTATGATTACATAGCAAATGGATGGCCAAACCAGGTATCAGAGGAAGATATCCATCCATACTTAGTTCGTAGGAATGAATTATCAGTGGATAAAGATTGTATCATGTGGGGAGCAAGAGTGGTTATCCCAAATAGGTTCAGGTCTAAATTGTTAGGAGATCTTCTTGACTAGCACCTGAGAATGTGCTTGACCAAGAGCTTTGCACCCAGTTACTTATGGTGGCCAGGTTTAGATAAAGAGATAGAGTACATAGTCAGTCAGTGTACAACATGTCAATCGGTGAGCAAGAAACCACCATCAGTACCATTACAGCCATGGAAATGGCCTCCCAGAGTGTGGCAAAGGTTACATGTAGATTTTGCTGAGCTAGAAGGACAGCAATTGTAGTGGGTAGAGGTGTTTCCGATGGGGATAGTAACAACAAGCAAAACACAAGACAATTTGCGAAGATTGTTTTCTTCATACGGCCTCCCAGAAGGAATAGTGTCTGATAATGGGCACAATTTTGTTCAGAAGAGTTCACACAGTTCATGAGCAGAAACGGTGTGAAACATACCAAAGTTCCACCGTACCACCCTGCTTCAAATGGTGCAGCAGAGCGCACAGTACACATTGCCAAACGTGCCCTCATCAAGCAAATGTTGGATCCAAATCCAAAGAAACGTCAGTTGTCGTTGGACCACAAACTGGCAAATTTTCTGATTACCTATCGGAATACTCCTCATACCACTACTGGTAGAAAACCAGCAGAGTTGTTTCTCAAACGACAGCCACGAACCAGGTTCTCGTTGTTAAAGCCAAACTTTAAGAGAAACAATCAAGGCTGAATGAGAGTCATGATTAAGGTAGAGTTAGAGAGAGAAGTGTGAAGTTGAACCAGAAGGTCAGAGTGAAGAACCATCACCATAAATGGTTAAAGTGGTTACCAGGAAGAGGAGTGAAGATATGTGGCCCTCCTACATATTTGGTCAAGATGTTTAATCATGGAAAGGTTAGGTTTGTTCACATTGATCATATCTTACCTACAGGAGTTGAAAGCTGGGATGATTCAATTTATTCCGATGAGTCAGATAGTCTTGTTACAAGTAGAGTACCAGTAGCAAATCCTACATCAGACGTACCAGAAACAAGTCCAAGACAAAGTCAGAATTTAAGTCTGAGCCCGAGACAGGCAGACAAACAGTCTGAAAGTGTAGAGAGCCCAAATGTAGATCAAGGTCAGCCCTTGGAGAAAAATTCTCCATAGGCTCAGCCTAGAATGAGTCAAAGACCTACAAGATCTGAAAGTTCTGTTCAAGAAAGAAGGTATCCTCTTCGAAACAGAAAACCAGTGGTTAAGTTTAATCTGTAAATATGGAAAATAAATTCATATCTTTTGTTTGTGTTACAGAATTCTAGAGTAGAATTTGGAAACATAGGCAGTGAATTTGCCGGCCCTCAGAGGGTGGGTTTGGAGGCGGGTCGGGAGTAAAAATCCAAATGATTGACGGCGGGTTGCTAACCCACCGCCATCCCACCTCCACGCAACTTTGCAAAGTGTTGGGTCTGCGAATCCCGATCAGACTCCTTGGAATACCCTCTGGCCACATTGAGTGAGTGCTTATAACATCTCTTCCTCAACTGAGATATATACCAGCGGGATGGGAACCATTTATACCCTCTCATCCTGGTCCTCAGAATTGGAGGAAGAGCAGCCGCGGTAGCAGCAGAACCAGGCACAACAGCAGCAGCAACAACAGGAGCACCAAGCTTCTCCTCATCCACCTGATGCTGCACAGGGCAGAGGGCATCAGCGCATGGCTGCACCTCATCGCAGAAGATACCCCCAACACAGGGTTTACAGGCTGAGGATGAGCTTCCTCAACATGAGTGAGTAGCACTGTCAAAGGAGGCTGAGACTTTCGTGAGAGGTAGTCGCTGACATCGGCACAATGCTACACCAACACCTGGAGCCCAGAGGAGCGGGTGGCTGCTAAAGTCACCACTGCACTCAACTTCTTTGCTTCAGGGTCCTTCCAGGGATCATCAGCGGCATCTCCCAGTCGGCCGCACACAACTGCATCATGCAGGTTACCGATGCCTGCTTTGCAAAGGCGCACAATTGCATCCACTTCTCCGTGGATGAAGCAAGTGTAACTGCGCGTGCGGTTGGCTTTGCAAATATGGCAGGCTTCCCAAGGGTGCAGGGCATCATATATTGCACACATGTGGCCATTAGGGCACCCCATCACAACCCAGCTGTATTTGTCAACCGCAAGGGCTTCCACTCCCTTAATGTCCAGCTACTGTGTAACCACAGGAAGAACATTATGCATGTTTACGCCAAGTTCCCTGGCAGTTGCCATGACTCGTTCATCCTGCGGCAGTCTACTGTGCCTCAGCTCTTCAATCCGCCAAGACAACTTTCCGGATGACTACTTGGAGACAAGGGCTATCCCCTGAAAAAGTGGCTAAAGAGGAGGCCATCAAACGAAGCTGAGGAGCGGTACAATGTGAGCCACATTTCCACCAGAAGCATCATTGAGCAAACCATCTGCTTGCTCAAAATGCGATTCAGATGCCTCGACAGATCTGGTGGAGCCCTACAGTACACACCAGCCAGGGTCTCCAGAATCATCTTCGTCTGCTGTGCACTGCACAACATCGCACAGCAGCGTGGCTTAGCGCTGCCTGAGGAACAAGTGGCTCAGCGCACAGCCTCCTCGGAAGAGGAGGAGGAGGAGGAGGAGGTGGCAGATGAGGGACGCCTTGCAGGGGTGGATGTGCCAATTCACCAGCCGTGAGCACATTGCTGGCCATGAGGCAAGGGATGAACTTATCCATGCTAGATTCGCGGAATGTGACGCATCAACCACATGTGACTGGCACATAGAAATGAATGTCTGGCTGACCTTCTTAGCACACCATACAGCATCTGTGCAATAAACTGTGGTTTCCTATCACTCTCACCACCATCATTATAGATGAAAAGCGCCCTGACCTCTCACTGTGCAACTTCCATTTCTGAGCACACATAGGCCAACTCTTTGAATCTTTGCCGTTACTTTTCTTTAATACATTAATAATAATGATGACAAATGTTTGTATCAGATGAAAACACCCAAGTTGACTACCCTTGTGACTATTTGTGTGTTAACTTTCTCTTACGCGTGCTTCTACGTGGTTCTTCCCCTGTGGCTGATGTAGAGGCACCTTGCTCACTTCTCTGCTGCACCTGCTTTGACGCCTTTGGTGGGCGTCCTCTGGGTTTGGGAGCCTGGGAGGGCTCGGCAACAGTCTACTCCTCCTGCGGCTGTGCAGGGGCTGAGACGGCCATCTCAGTTGGGTGAGGAATCTGGGGCTCTGACCGAGGGCTCCGCTGTGGCATGGGAGTGTGAGCACTTGGAGAGGAGCCCACACTTCCTTGTTGTCGACCACCAACATCCCTCTCATGGGTCACCCGCACTTCACTGCTAGCAAGTGGCTGGAGAACACCTTGCTGCACATCAGTGGGGCCATGAGGACATGCCTCTGTACTGACAGTCCTCATAACGGGGACGTCCATGCACCTCTGGTTCCTCTCAATAGATGCCCATCTATCCTCCATAGCAGACCATCTATTTAGAAGAGTCACCATGCTCATTTGAGTCTGGCGATTTATGTCCTCCATGGAGGTTGCCATCCTTTCCATGGCCGCACCTACATTCGCCATTGAGTGCACCACCGCATTGCTCATGTTTGAGATGGACTCCTCCATTCCCTGCACACTCGTAGTTACCATGGATGCAAACCCAGTCAGAGACTCCTGCACTTGTTCGTGGAGTTCCAGCACCGTTCTCTTTCTGGATGGCCCCAGAGGCACAGCGTCTACATGCAGCTGAGCAGAGCTAGGAGCATCCTGCAACCCTCCAACGAGAACTCTCCAGTGCTGTCACTGTCTCCACCATCTGCTGATGCTCACTTGTGAGCTGCGATACACCAGGTGACAACACTACTCGATGTTGCGAAGGACCCACCGAGGTGTGCGTTTCTGTGTTGGTGCTGGGTGCGCTGATTTCTGGTGACGCTGCTCCCTCAGAGGCTGCAGGTTCCTCTGAGGAGTCGTCCGGCTCTTCCTCCTGGACAGTGGGGAGGGGGCTCTCGATGGTCCTGTGGGGGAGTAAAGGCATGAGTTAGACAAGTGATATTTAGGTACCAGAAAGATTCTATTGTGCAGATGATCAGAACTCAATCTGTATGAACATCAGATGCCATATCAGTCACTCATGAAATCTAAATGAGAGGGTTGCAAATCTATTCTGTCACCAGCTTGCTCTAGGCTCTCTTTCCCTGCAATGAGGGACACAAGTGGAGTTTTAGCGAGATTGATGGAGTGAGTGTAAAGATTACATAACATTGAAGCTGAGAGGGAGACAAAGATGGAGTGAGGTGCCAATACCAAGGGCCCTCCCTGTGCGTTGTTAGTTGTTGTCATTGCATAACAGTGAGAGCGAGTGTGAGGGGTGCATAGTAGGATGTGAAGTGATTCTGTACATAGAGAGAGAGGGATAGGTAAGGGTGCAAGGGATGTAAGGGTAAGTTGGGATGTGGAGGAGTAGGTTGACAATGCAGACTGCTGGTGATGAAAAGAGATGGGAAGCAGATTGAAGGTAAGTGTGATGTTATACTCACTTTTGCTGAGCGTAGCAGATCATTGAACCTTTTTCGGCACTGCACCCAGGTGCATGAGCACAAGGACCTTGCGCTAACCTCCTCAGCAACTTGCAGCCAGGCTGCCTTTGTCTGCTGAGGAGTTTTCCTCCGGCCATTGGGAGGGAACAGAACCTCCCTGCGCCCTCTTACTCCCTCCACAAGAGCATGGAGGGAGTCATCATCAAATCTAGGAGCAGCCTTCGATCTTGCAGCAGTCATTCTCAGAGGACCCGTTTTCAGGAGCAGCATGAACCAAATGAAATGCAAAGGCTACATGGACCCCTTAACAGCTCCTGAATGGAAGACGTCAGCAGAGGCGAGCAGCACACCCGAACCCACTGATTGGGCCGGGTAGCGCGCACGGCGGGCGTAATAAGCCCAGTTAAATTAAAATCGTGATTTCGGAGCGGCTGAAGCCGGCAGCGGGACCGGAAGCCGCCGACCAGTCAACCCGACTCCAACCCGCCTCCGCTGGAAAATCGCGCCCATAAAGTGGGTTCCATTTGAGAAATGTATACCAAGAGTTGTGTATACCATGCAAGTCATGTACAATGATTATTTGCTATGATTAACTTCTTCAATAAGGAGGGAGAAGTGTAATAGAGCCACCTGGTGAACTATTGATGTGTATAATAATAAAGCCATGCACAGTACAGTTCTTACCGGAAGCCATGTTGTGCTGTTGTATATATATGCTGTGTCCCAAGATATCAAATTTAGCACCTCCTTTCTATCTACTTTTATCCTATCCAATACCTCTACTTGCCCCCCCCCCCCACTGCGACATTAACTTCATCCTCTTGTTAGGATCCCAGAGGGACCCTGCTTTTGAAAGGTTTAAAGTTGACCCGTATTGGTGACAGTGATTAAACTTTATTCAGCACAAGCAAGATTTAATACATTACAGTATTAGAGCAGCAGTTTACAGAGTATAATTGAGACTTATATCTCCCCGTTGTGCTCTGGGTAGAAGTCACGACTGTGAGTAGGCCGCACCCTGTGCCTCTCGCCTCTCTCTCTCTCTGTGTCTCGGGTGTCCCTTGGATTCTTCCTGAAATGTTCTACCCTTTGTGGCTGACGGGACCCCCTTCTTATAGCCTTACTATCATTCAAAACCTATGGAGCCTCACTGGACCAATCATTAGCTTACACCCAATTCCCCAAATCCAATCATGAAGATGCTACATACACAGCACCTCTCAGGTACTGGTCTTATGGCCCCCTGACACCATCTATTTTTGACCATCAAGACTGATATCTGGGGCAGTTATGGCAAAAGAACTTGTCTCCATACTGGAGAGATATGGCACCCTTGATGGCCCTGTGAAAGGCCCATGTTTCAGCTTCCAGCCAGACACCAGTCCTCCCTTTTTCCTTCTCATAACATTCCAACACAGTTACAACTACAACTGGCTTTGGTTCCCACACATTGCTCGCTCCACTCTATGCCTCATCCTTACTGTTGGCTAATATCTAACTTTTGTTAATTCACCCACAGCTTCCCAATTCAACTATAGTAGTCCTCTTTCTCACCCCTGGCTGCCTGGGTTACAGTTTCCTCACAGACTTTAATTATAGGCAAAAGGGTTACATATCAAATATAATTCAGGTTACCATTGCATACAGTTTACAATTACAGAAATGTTATATTTAATTCTTACACACAATTATAAATGCATTACCGATGATTATGTTAAAGATAGAAACAAGTATTCTAAAAACCAACTAATCCATGATAATCTTACACTCTTTTGTGTAGACAGACGCAAAGGGCTGGATTTTCATTGACCCGTGGAGGCGGGTTTGGAGGCGTGTGGGGGGTTAAAATTGCGAAAACTGGCGGGCGGGCACAAGTCCGCCTCCATCCCGCCTCCACGCAATTTTCATTAAATCGTGTCTGCTGGTCCCACCTCCGTCCCGCCTTTAAGAGGTGGGATAGGCTGTTAAGGCCCTTAACAAGCACTAAATTGGCTCTATAATGCCATTTTGAAAGGCCTTTGTGATTTTAACCCTTGTTCTACAGGAAGCACGCCTGTTCTGAACCACGAATGTGAAACCTGGCAGTAACACATTTCGAAAGCTGACTATCAGCTGCAGGTTCTCTCTCTCTCTCGACTTGTGCATCCAGGTCCCCTCACAGCGAAGGCCAGGCAGTCTTTGCAGACCTTCAATGCAGCAGCAATGATGACATCATCAGAGGCGACTTTCAGACTGAAAACACTAATTGGTTCATGGGTTCCCACATGCTGGAACTCAATTGTCCAATTAGGTGAAAATCGCATCAATCTCCCACATCCAATTGCAGTCGGTTGGATAACCCGAAAAGTGGATAACACGACCCCAACCCGCCCCAGTATCAAAATCCAGCCCAAAGTATTCATTCAGTACCTCAGTCATGCCCTCTAGCTCCACAAGAAGATTTCCTTTTTTGTCCCTAATTGGCCCACCTTTTCTTTAACTATCTGTTTACTTTTTCTATGTTTATAAAAGATTTTTTGTTCCCTTTTATGTTATCTGCTAATCTTTTCTCATACTCTCCCCTTGACCATATATCTTTTTTCAATTTTCCCCTGCGCTCTCTGTATTCTGCCTGGTTTTTTAATTGTATTCTGTACCTGACATTTGTCATTAACCTCCTTTTTCTGTTTAATTTTAACCTTTACTTCATTTGTCATCTAGGGAGCTCTGTAGAATTCGCAATATATCGCGATTTTATTAATAAGGAGAAAACACAGAGTTTCGTTCAAACAGCTTTTATTTCAGTAGAATGCTGGCAAGTTTAAAGTGGACACAAGCAGCCTGTAAAATGGCCGCCGCACCTCGTGACAGAACATTCTAGACTTTTCAACAGGCAGACAAGATGGCGTTCCAATAAACATTTGTGCAAGATCGATTAAGATTCAGCACAGTGAAGATAATACACGAGACATTATGGGTTTGCAGTATAAACATAGATACTGGAATCGGTCTCCCAGGTACAAAGGAAAGCCATTGTACCGAGTAATCAAGGGCCCACCCAAAAGACATTAATATGTAAAATCCCAACGACTCTACGATGAGAGAGCCGTTAGCAGGTAGTTATACAGGACACTTGGAAGCCCCAAACCCCTCCAGGGAGAACACCGACCGATTTAACAATGGGAGAAATATTAACAGGTACTCAGACATTTACGAGTAGCCCCGAAACCCATTAAGAACGGAGATCACCCAATACAAGACATTTGGGCGCCAAACCCTAAACAAAAGAATGGACATTATAGTTGGGCGGGAAACGGAAGATTTTGCACTATAATTGCAGGCTCCAAACCGTCCATTCGCTCTCTTGCTCTTGCTCTCTTGCTCCTGTGCTTTTATCCGGTCGATTCGTAACCTCGTGGCTGCTCCTGTGTACTCGTAGTTGGGCTTCTGCTTGCCTGTTGCCTCTTCTGAAAAGACTGTTGAACTTTCTGATCCGTTCGGATCTACCTCGTGTCGCGTAACGAAGACCTATGTTGGTAACTGGCAGCGGAACCGAAGGCCCGAGATGAGATGAGATGAGATGAGATGAGAAGAGAGGAAGACCATATCCATCGCCACGGTCAGTAAATCCCGACCGCGCCTGTAGGTCGATTAGCCAAGTTTTCCTCGCCAGGAAGACTTCTTCGAACTTATAACGAAACATATTGCATCGATGATAACTGGACTGTGTCCAAAGTAACTGGAACGTGAAAACATATCGTATCGACGATATTGACAACTGTGCTCGAAGAGTACCTGTTAAGCCAACCAACACAGGTCTTCATCACAGCAGACGGTCCAGCCTGCTAGCCGGAGCAGCAGAAGCAAGTAAACAAGTGGGACCAGGAGATCTCCTGACCGACACGTGGGTGCTGCGGTGAAAAACATCCGATCAGCTATTCGGAATTTCTCCGAGTTATCACGAGTGGTGAGCATGAGTCTCGAGATCCTACGAATCTAGTTTAGGATAGATATTGATAGGGGAGGGTTTAAGGATTAAGGATATTTGTAATGTGTGCCCCTATTTACTTTGTGCCGTTCGTTCCTCGTTTCCCTAAGATCGACTATATAACTGTTTGTAAGATTGTACTGTCATTAATCTGTGCTTATGACATGTATTTCATAATCTTAAGTATCATGCAATAAAGATTTTCCATTTCGTACCATTCAAACCAAGTCTACATGAGTTTTATCTCCATTACTGCTCTCGCATCTAAGTCCAGTGTCTAGAACCGTAAGGGAGAGTGATTCGAACCACTCACAGGTGTGTCTAGTGTTCCCAGACTGGCTGGAGACCAGAACAGGCAACAAGGCCTAGACCCGCACTGACATACAGGCTGCACAGAGCCGCGTGAATCTCACAGGCTGCGAGACACGCAGGGTCAGGAATCCCTTACAGAAAATGGCGCCCGCGGCAGGACACTGGCAGCGAGAGGGTAGTGTGTTAGATTTTGGAATGACTGTACGAAATGTTATGCAGGAAAAGATAGCGGATTATGTGTTTGGAAAGGTTAATCTAACTAAGAAATGGATAAGTGAATTGTTAGCGGATAAGAGCCCACTAGAGGCAGCTGAGAGGTGGACAGATAGTAAAGAACATAGAAAGACACTTGAGAAAGCAGTCTGGCTTATGTGTTACAAAAGGCAGGTTCAGATTTCAAACCAGACCATTACAGCGCTAGTAGCTCGAATCAGTCATTTAGAGGGAGAAATGGAGGAGAAGGTTTCTGGAGGGGAGGTGCTCATTAAGAATTTAAATGAGTTACACCAAGAAAGCCAGGAAGTCTCCAGTCACCTTAAAACAAGGATAGATTATCTCGAGTGCCAGGTCACTGAGGCAAAATTGAATGAGAGCAGGTTAAAGGAAAGATGTAACCGCCAAGCTGCCCAGATAAGAACTCAAGAAGAGAGCTTAATGGGGGTTAGGGCGGCATATAAGTTGGCCCTTGAGGATAAGTTTCAGGGAGCCGATCATAGCGCCTGCCAAAGGGAGATAGAGCACCTCAAAAAGGCCGTGAACAATGCAAACGGCATGGTGTGCCTTATCAATCCGTCGGCGCACCAGCCGCTAGTAAATGAGAGATTTAGAAAATCCCCACCAAGTAAAGCAGAAGAAGTAGTAGCCACTGCGCCCTCCGCGCCACCCAGCTATTCAGAAACCTGGGTTAGGGAGGAAGCAATGGAAGAAACAAAAGAGCCCATTGAAAAGGAAGTAGAAAAGGGATCGTTGTATCCAGTAACGGGTATTAAAAGGGGCCCAAGCAGAAACGGTGGGGAAGAACCGGGGGATCTCCTCGGACAGCTGGTGTTGCCTCACAGTTCACATCAGCTGAGAGCTATGATAAATCACGTACGGAAGCTGACCGAGGCAGACGACCCTTCCGTACATTTCAGAGAAGTTGAGCAAGCCGCAGCCATTAACGGCTGCGATGATGGGGAGACAGCAAAAATGCTGCTGTTCTCATTAGACAGCTCGGTCCTTCAGTGTCTCTCAGGCGAGAGCAAGAGGGGAACCAAGAGTTATGAGGAATTAAAGAATGAGGTCCTGGAAGTGTTGGGGGCGAACGACGAAGGTCCGTTTGCTAGAGTGGGACAGACAGTGCAGATGGAGGGAGAACCCCCGAAGGTTTTTGCCGACAGGCTGTGGCCAGTATATGAGCGCAGCTGTCTAGGTGCGCCCGAGCGCGAAGATGTGGAAGGTTTAGCTTTAACTCATTGGCTTAGGTGCATAATAGCCAACAGTTTACCAGCCGTTAGAGAGCAGGCAAAAGCATGGTTTGATCCCAATGACCCCAACATTACGGAAGAGTCGGTCTTGAATCGACTCACGTTAGGTTATCGCAATATAAGGGGTATGGCAACACGTCCCCTTAAGGGAAGAGTACATGAGGTACGACCCGCAGCCCCGTATCAAAGAGAGTGGCATCAGGAGGGTAATCGCGCCCCACAGGCAAGTAATGCTTGTTACGGGTGTGGGAAGACAGGGCACTGGCGCAAGCATTGCAGGAACCCTTGGAAGGATTCCAAGGATAAAAATCCCGCGGTCCGAGCCCAGGCGCCTGTCCCGGCTAAGGAAGCCAAGGCACCCACCCCTCCCGACGACCTCGAAGCAGTGTTAGGAGCCATGCGCAAGCTGGTCTTGAATGCGCGTGGACAGGTGGCGGTCGCAACCGGCCCCGTAGGTGCCGCAGGACCGTCTAATAGTACCCCATGACTAGAACCAGCACAGCCCGTCTACCTGTGTCCGCTTAGCTATGATGCGTGGAGGCGACCTGTGGTGGAGATGGAGGTAGAGAAACAGAAGGGTAGTTATTTGTTGGACACGGGAGCTTCTTGCACCATAATCCATACAGATAACCCTTTTGACTCGCCGCTATCTACCAAGGTCCCATTCACGTTAGCAGGGTTCACAGGAAAAGAACAGGCTGGCACGTTTTCCCTTCCGCTATCCATTCGTTTAGGAACACTTCGCCTTAAGTGGAAGTGTATACTGATGGCATGGCAAAAGGGGGGTGGAAGAGGTATTCTCGGGTCCGATCTCCTAGCGGGACACGGGATCCTCGTGGACCTCAGAAATCACTGTCTCTGGGGGGCTAAAGGTGAAAAGGGCGAGGTGATAGTGATTCCGGGGGAGGAAGAAACAGGGGTCCTGTGTACCGTACAGCCATCCGGAGGCTACGACCTCAGGCTTATGGTCGCAGATGTCCCAACGGACATGCAAACGTACGTGTCAGATAATATGCACGCGTTTGCAACCCACAAGCACGATTGTGGGAGAGTGGTCGGGTTTGAGGTCAGCGTAGATGGGGACCCCATGACCCGACCCCAAAAGCAGTATAACTTCCCCAAAGAAGCAGAACCCGATATGGAGACAGCAATGTCTTCCTTGGTGCAGCAGGGCGTGTTGAGGCCGATAGCCACACACGTGAACTCCCCATTATGGCCGGTTAGGAAGCCGGATAATTCGTGGAGAGCCACGGTGGACTACAGAGTCCTTAACAGTAACATTCCCGCCTGCGCGCCCACAGTAGCAGCAGTTGCTGACCTAATAGGGAGCATCCCAGCGTCCGCGACCACGTTCACGGTGCTGGATATCTCGAACGGTTTTTGGTCCATCCCGCTGCGGCGAGAGGACCAGTACAAGTTTGCTTTTACTTTCAAAGGGCAACAGTACACGTGGAACTGTCTGCCACAGGGTTTCCACAATAGCCCCAGTATTTTTCATCAGTGTATGGCAGGAAGTTAAAGGAGTTTAGTCAGCCCAATCAGATAGTACAGTATGTGGATGATTTGCTCCTATTTACGGACTCAAGGGAGGAGCACGGACCACTACTGGACGAGTTATTGGAGCTGTTAGCGAGAAAGGGTTTTAAAATAAACCCTAAGAAAGCACGTATCGGTCAGCGGGAAGTAAAATTCCTGGGACTGACCATACGCGCTGGGGAAAGAGCCATAGACAAAGCAAGGAGGGAGTCGGTGCAAGAATTACCGATTCCCAACAACGTGAGGGGTGTGAGGTCCTTCTTGGGACTGACCGGTTACTGCAGGGATTTTATCGAAGATTATGCGGCCACAGCGGCGCCGCTCCTCCGACTCCTCCATAAGGGGGTGGAGTGGCTTTGGGACGAGGGCTGCCAAGCAGCCTTCGAGAAGTTAAAAGGGGATCTGCAGACCGCGCCAGCCTTAGGGGCCATAGATGGGGGGAAGGAGTTTTTCCTGGAGGTAGCTGCCAGCGGAGACAGCTTAAGCGCCGTGCTGCTCCAAGAGCGTCACGGCAAGCTGAGGCCGGTTGTCTATTCATCCAGGGTATTAACGGATGTGGAAAGAAGTTTCTCCAATTGCGAAAGGCACCTTTTAGCCACGCATTGGGCTGTGAAAAGATCAGCGATCTTCACAGGGCTCTCTCCCATCACTCTCCTCACACATCACACACCAACTAAGATGCTTCTGGATGGGAGGATTAAAGACGGGACCGTAAGCAGCGCACGCATTGCGCGTTGGACCCTTCTTCTCTCCCAGTTGGATCTTAGAGTAAAAGGTCTTTGCGAGCCAAGGCTTGCGGCCAATTTGGTATACCCCGGTACAGCCCACCGGTGTTCGGTGGAAGGGGTATGGGACGTCAACATAGGTTTACGGGCCGGGATACATCCCACTGGGCGCGAGATTTATGTTGATGGGTCTAGCACAGTGTCTGCTGGCGAGCGACTCACAGGGTGTGGAGTTTATGACCCTGCGGCAGACCTTGCCCTGGCGATCAAGCTCCCTAGCACTATGAGCGCGCAGCAAGCTGAGCTGTCTGCCGTGGTGTACGTTGTGACCCACCCAGACATTTTCCCAACCCCATACACGATTTGCTCGGACAGTATGTTCACCTGCAATTCGTGTACGGAATACCTGGCCATTTGGTCCCGCCGCGGATACACCTCCGCGGACGGGCGACCTTTAACGGTGAAGCCCTTGCTGGAAAAGATCTTAGCAGCAGCAGTAGGGGAGGAAGGAGAGATTTTCATCCATAAGGTGAAAGCTCACTCCTCCACAGAGCCCCGTGGGGAGGGCAACCGGCAGGCGGATGCGCTAGCCAGGGAGGGTGCCCGCGACGGCACTTTCTGGAACCCCTATAGGACCGGACCCATAGCAGCGGTCCGAGGCGGGGACGGGAATCCCGGGAACCCCAGGGTAGCATTGCCCCTAGACCTTAAGACCGTCCAAGCCCAGGATCCCGCCCTAAAAGCAATCCTAAAAACGATGCTGAGGGGGAGGCAGGTAGAAGGTCCATACAGTACGGCAACCCTCTCAGTTAAGGAAGGCATGCTGTTCCGCGAGGAGCAGTGGGTTGTGCCGCAGCAGCACAGGAGGGAATTCCTCCAGTTGGCTCACGAGGGACCAGGGGCAGGGCACCCCGGGCCCGAGGTTACCTGGCAACGGGTAGAGCAAGCGGGATGGTGGCCAGGGCTCAGGGAACAAGTCCGCGAGTTCTGCGCAAACTGTCTTGTGTGCGCTGCAAACAACCCAGACCCCCAGAAAAGGAAGGTGCCCATGGGACACGTAAGAAGGGTAGAGGGACCATGGCAGTCGATACAGATCGACTATATAGGACCCCTGCCCACCACCCAGGGAGGTTATAAGTACTGCCTCGTCCTGGTGGATGTGTTTTCCAAGTGGGTGGAAGCCTTCCCTTGTCGAACAGCTACGGCACTGGGTACAGCAAAAAATCTTGGTCCGGGAAGTGTTCTCGCGGTGGGGACTCCCCCGTTTTGTGGAGTCAGACCAAGGGAGTCATTTCACCGGCCAGGTGATGCAGAACACCCTCATGCTTTTGGGCATTGAAGGGAAGTGGCACGTAGCGCACAATCCCCAGTCATCCGGGATTGTTGAACGTATGAACCGGACCCTGAAGGAGAAATTGAGGAAAGAGACTAGGAACTCGCCCCAAAAATGGGCGGAAGTTCTGCCTTTAGTCCTCATGGGGGTCCGGGCCAGTCAGTCAAAAAGTACGGGGTACTCCCCGCACGAGGTAATGACCGGCAGGCTCATGCGAACCCCCACCCATGTGCTAGCCCCGGTGCTCACTGAGGGTCAGCTCCAAGAGATAAGCAGGGACAAGTTCGCCCAGACTCTCTTGGAGCGCCTGAAGCAAGTTTATGAGCAGGCGGCTGGGAACATGGGAAGGCAGCATCAGGGCAATCGCTTGTTGCTGGAACCCCGCAAAACGCGGGAGTGGGAAGTAGGAGACCAGGTCATGGTCAGAAACTACGCCAGAGTAGGGAGTCTGGAACCACTGTATATGGGACCCTACAACATTGTAGACAAGGCGAGTCCCATGGTTTACGCCGTAAAAGTACCTCGGCGCACTAAGTGGTTCCACATAAACCAATGCAAACTGTACCAGCCAGGTGCGCAGGGGAAAACTACAGGGGTAAATCCCGCCAATGGGAAAGCACAGCCCCAGGTAGGACCACAAGGCACACAGGCAGGCATAGCAGCTTGCATCAGGGGAAGGGACATCCCGGACGATCATGCAGCGTTTTTCTGGAATTGGGGGTTAGATGAGGAAGAATTCAGGGTACCCTGGTCAGATGAGGATAGTGCAGATGAGCATAGTGATGATGACGGGTGGTTCCTGAGGAACGGTCTGGAGGGAATGGGGGCTGTAGGTAGAGATCCACACAGGGTGGACACACAAGCTGCAGGTCCCGAGGACAGGAGGGAGGAGCTAGAGGAGGCAGGGCCAGCCGCTATAGGAGCACAGAGAGTACCGGTGTGGCTCCCAGAGATGTGGCCGCCCGCTTTGAACGTCCAGTCCTCAGGGGAGGCAGAGATCACGAGTGAAGGGCCGCCTGCTGGGCCGAGCAGGACGGAGCCACGAACTGCCAGCCCCGAGGTTAGGGAGGCGGAGTCAGCGACTGTGATGGAACCCCAGGTCATCCCGATGGAGGTCTCGGAACCCGGTCCGTCCGTCACGGAACCCCCGCCCATAGCAACTCCCCGTAGGTCAAGTAGAGAACCCCAGCCCAGGAGGATGTGGTCATGTCCCCAGACTGCCCCAAGGCGTAAATTTCAGGTTAAGATAACCCAGGTACAGACCGGCCACATTGCAGCAGTAACAGGCTGCGGCAGATCAGAGGGAAGGGTCAGTGCCCTCCCACCGTCGGGAAGAGCTCGCAGCAGCCTTCTCAGAATTTAAAGGGGCCGCCCTGAGAACGGGCGGCACTGTAAAGTTATAGTTTTAAGTTTTTAAGTTTATAGTTCAAGGTTAAGTTTATAGTTTTAATAAGGTTAAGTTTGTAGTGTTTTTAACAGAAAACGATAAAATGATGGGAGTTTTAAAGATAGGTTTAGTTGAAGTTTATTCAGCGAACGTTGAAGTTTACGTGAGGCGAGGTCAGGGGACCCGCTCACCCTTCACAAAAGCCAGAGACTCTTGCGAGGCTGGCTACCTCATTCTATCTGATCACAGGAACCAAGGAAGGATGGAACGAATTCTAGTATTGCTCGTGGCAATCGGATGTGGATTGGCCTATCGAGGCCGCACCAAGGATGTCGTGGTGTTTGGATGTTCCGGGGACACGGCCCCCATCGCGGTGGATGGGACCGGAAGACGGGAGGCAGAGGAAACCAGCACCTATTTCCACAAGGGAAGGTGGCCAGGATGGCTGGGAACGAACTCAACGGAGTATTCCAGCACGTCGGGGTTCGCCTACAAAGAGACTTCTTTACTGTGCCCCAAAGTAAGGATCATCGCACCCAGGATCAGCGTCACCGTCGGCAAACGGATTTGTTTGACTTGTAGTGGGAAGGTCCCATTGAGCCGATGGTGGTGGCTGCGAAAGCTGAGCAAAACTATGAGAAACTCTTCGGTCGAGTGGGAACGACTGGGTAATAATACCCATCGGACAATTACGGGGACAGACGGACAAGTGAAAGTCTGTTGGGACAAATGGTAGGAACCGGATGAGGGAATTTATGTATGTATGTGGGGGTCAAAGTACGTTTGCCCCAAAGGCATCTCCATATTTTTTATTAATCAATGGCAGGATAACGGACAGGGGATGAGGTGGGATGCGAGCACCAGGGGGTGCGGAGCCCCATTCTCCCCGATCCCAGTAAATGCCACTGAGCTCATTACGCGCCCACGCAAAGCCCCCGCCCACGATTCCGGTGGTTCTAGCTGAGAAGAAGGGTGCCCTAAAACTAGTAAGGGACCCGGGAATGGTTTGGTACTGGTCCCCACAGACCAGATACTATTTCAGGGGGTACATTACGCGGTGGCCTCGGTGATTTTAAATCTCACCGAGGTGCGGTTACCAGAGTGGTGCCCCAAAAAGACGGAACAGTTGTACCAGGTCCTGTTGACCAAGATGTTCAGACAATTTTACGAATTCGATTTCGCGGAAATTGATAAAACAAGTTTGTACACCGCACCACAGGAAGTTTTGGATCAAGTAGGGAGGCAAAGAAGGGGTTTGGTGAACGATGCGTTCACTGCTTTTAACACAGGTACATCTGTGGTCAACGCTCTAGACAGTGTGGAGCTGCAGACCCAGATTAATGGTTTAAAGACACAATTAAAGGACATTCTAACAGATGAGAATAAAGTGGTAGGGTCGGGTCTACACGAGGACCAAGCCATGACCCTCCATTTAAAGGAAATTATAGCAGAGTTGGAGAAACATGCAAAGACGGTAAATGCCCTGATTAGGGAAGATCGGAATGCATCCGATCAAGTTGCGCAGAACGAGGTGTGCGTGCTTTACGGGGCGTGGTTACTGGGCGAGGGCCGCAGTAATTTGGAGGATTTAAAACAAGGTTTGGTTCCGTCCTGGATAAGTAACAAACACCTACGGGTGCTCCACCCTTTTCAGAACGCATTAAGCCCGTGCCAGCTCAGGCTAGCTTCAGAAGCATACCCAGTCCCCGTGGACTGCGGACGATCAAACCATACTATTATGGGAATAGTATTACGTATGCCGGTTTTGGGCGACACAGCAAAGCCCGCCCCGGTATATCGGGTAGAGAACATCGGTGTCATTCAGGGGGGAGCCCACATTCGTTATGCAGCGGTTCCACCTTACGTCATCCGCTGGGAGCAAACGATGACAGGTACAGATCTCTCTGGTTGTCGTGGCAGGGGAGCACACATAATACTGTGCCCCCAGCACTTGAATGCCTTTTTAACACCACAGTGCGGGTTCAGAACGGCTGGCGCCAAGTCCATGAATTGCACCATGGAGGCAATGGCACAAGATCATGTGCCTCCGCAGGTAGCATACATCGGGGGTGGAACATATTGTGTTACCACTGCAGCGCAACACTACCAGCATGGAAACCGTAGCCGGTGTCCGGTGAGTGACAGCAGTTTCTGTTTTAAACCCAGGGCGGAAGTTCAAGTAGCACAACAGCGAATTATCCCAATCCCTGAACCATCCACTGTTCATCTCACAGTAAAAGAGAATTTCACCGACTTGCAGCGATTCGTCGCGCATTTTGGATACCTCATTCCCCCTCTCCCTGAACACCTCACCAAGCTTTTGAAAGCCGTCGCGGTGTCACAGAAACATTTTTATACATTAGAGCAGAAAACTGTCGAAATAGGAACAGACATTCTGGATATAGTAGTTCCACCGTGGTGGAATCTGTTCACTAATATTGAAGTGCCTTCATGGATCAGAATAGCCTCCCACATTTTAGTCGTATGTCAAGTGTTTATTGTAGTGTACCTATTGGTCGTACATTGTAAAAGAGACAAACGCCTCACCAAGCATGAAAACACGGGAGAGTGGCGAGAACGTTACGTGCGCGTGCACGATGAAAGCACCGTGTAATCGGAAAATGGCGTCACTCCCGCTCGCCGCGTGCGCCGCGGAAGTTTGTACTCATATAAGATTTTCAGAGATTGTAAATACGTTGGGAACTCGACATGTTTTAAGAGTTGGTGTTGATCTATTTTTGGTGATGGTGTTATAGTTAAAAAATGATTGTTTGGTTTTGGGTTTTGTTTTTCCTTTCCCTGAATAAAAGATGAATATACAGGTGATACGAGAGGCATCGGCCTGGTTACGCCGGGAAGGAAAACAAGTGGTGTAAGTTTAAGGGCAAATAATGCCTACGGTGATATAAAATGTAATCTTCTTGTGAAATGAGGACGACACAGAGACCCTAGCTAAGTTAAAAATTATGGGATTAATTTACTGGATTCGGAGAGAAATCGAGATAATATTGCTCACCACTATGATTTTTGATACGATAAGCGGAGTTATTCGCATCAACAGGAGGGACTGTAGAATTCGCAATATATCGCGATTTTATTAATAAGGAGAAAACACAGAGTTTCGTTCAAACAGCTTTTATTTCAGTAGAATGCTGGCAAGTTTAAAGTGGACACAAGCAGCCTGTAAAATGGCCGCCGCACCTCGTGACAGAACATTCTAGACTTTTCAACAGGCAGACAAGATGGCGTTCCAATAAACATTTGTGCAAGATCGATTAAGATTCAGCACAGTGAAGATAATACACGAGACATTATGGGTTTGCAGTATAAACATAGATACTGGAATCGGTCTCCCAGGTACAAAGGAAAGCCATTGTACCGAGTAATCAAGGGCCCACCCAAAAGACATTAATATGTAAAATCCCAACGACTCTACGATGAGAGAGCCGTTAGCAGGTAGTTATACAGGACACTTGGAAGCCCCCAAACCCCTCCAGGGAGAACACCGACCGATTTAACAATGGGAGAAATATTAACAGGTACTCAGACATTTACGAGTAGCCCCGAAACCCATTAAGAACGGAGATCACCCAATACAAGACATTTGGGCGCCAAACCCTAAACAAAAGAATGGACATTATAGTTGGGCGGGAAACGGAAGATTTTGCACTATAATTGCAGGCTCCAAACCGTCCATTCGCTCTCTTGCTCTTGCTCTCTTGCTCCTGTGCTTTTATCCGGTCGATTCGTAACCTCGTGGCTGCTCCTGTGTACTCGTAGTTGGGCTTCTGCTTGCCTGTTGCCTCTTCTGAAAAGACTGTTGAACTTTCTGATCCGTTCGGATCTACCTCGTGTCGCGTAACGAAGACCTATGTTGGTAACTGGCAGCGGAACCGAAGGCCCGAGATGAGATGAGATGAGATGAGATGAGATGAGATGAGAAGAGAGGAAGACCATATCCATCGCCACGGTCAGTAAATCCCGACCGCGCCTGTAGGTCGATTAGCCAAGTTTTCCTCGCCAGGAAGACTTCTTCGAACTTATAACGAAACATATTGCATCGATGATAACTGGACTGTGTCCAAAGTAACTGGAACGTGAAAACATATCGTATCGACGATATTGACAACTGTGCTCGAAGAGTACCTGTTAAGCCAACCAACACAGGTCTTCATCACAGCAGACGGTCCAGCCTGCTAGCCGGAGCAGCAGAAGCAAGTAAACAAGTGGGACCAGGAGATCTCCTGACCGACACGTGGGTGCTGCGGTGAAAAACATCCGATCAGCTATTCGGAATTTCTCCGAGTTATCACGAGTGGTGAGCATGAGTCTCGAGATCCTACGAATCTAGTTTAGGATAGATATGATAGGGGAGGGTTTAAGGATTAAGGATATTTGTAATGTGTGCCCCTATTTACTTTGTGCCGTTCGTTCCTCGTTTCCCTAAGATCGACTATATAACTGTTTGTAAGATTGTACTGTCATTAATCTGTGCTTATGACATGTATTTCATAATCTTAAGTATCATGCAATAAAGATTTTCCATTTCGTACCATTCAAACCAAGTCTACATGAGTTTTATCTCCATTACTGCTCTCGCATCTAAGTCCAGTGTCTAGAACCGTAAGGGAGAGTGATTCGAACCACTCACAGGTGTGTCTAGTGTTCCCAGACTGGCTGGAGACCAGAACAGGCAACAAGGCCTAGACCCGCACTGACATACAGGCTGCACAGAGCCGCGTGAATCTCACAGGCTGCGAGACACGCAGGGTCAGGAATCCCTTACAGCTCTAGCTTTGGATGTCCTATCTTTCCTCTTTATGGGAATATGCTTGGTTTGTACCGCAACTATTTCTGCCTCGAAGGCCTGCCATTGCTCATTTACTGTTTTCCTGACCAATCTTTGTTTCCAGTCCACCTGTGCTAGATCCCTTCTCAAATCACTGAAATTGGCTCTCTTCCAGTTGGGTGTTTTCACCTTTGATTTTTCTTTGTCCCTTTACATAGCTACTTTAAACCTAATTATATTGCATTCACCACCTATAAACATACAGCCTGTAGTTTTTGATAAGAATTGCAAATATACATTGCCTGTAATTTAGGCCATTCATCCATTTAAATGACACCCAGTTTAAAGCGAGCAGCCTCCCTGAGTACATTGAATGGATGTCAGTCGTCGCATATTTGCTCTCAATAACTCCAACGGCATCAGCTCATTATATTAGCTTTGCAACATTAATAGCCCGATAATAACTCCGAGGCACGTTCAGAGTGGAGGGGGCACGATATCAGGTGGAGAAACCCAGAAGAAGTTTCAGTGCATTGGTTTGTGGTATCTTAACGCAGTGGCCTAATTCTGATATTACTTCAGGGTTTGGCGTTGAATGTGCAGCAGCGGGTGTGGCGCGGACCCACATGACGCAATCTCAACTGGAGAATTTAAAGGGCCAATCTATAGGCGGAATTTGGACGAATTTGGAGTTTGAACAAAGAGAGGGAGAAGTTTCATCATAGATTCAGGACGGTCAAGGGCGGTGCCTTGATTTAACGATGCATCGCCTGATGCACTGCTGGGTGCAGTGACAAGTCAGAGAGAGATACTCTTCCCCAGCAACAGGAGGAAGAAACCTGCTGCTGAAACAAAGGTGGTGTGGCTGGAGGTGGCCCAGGAGGTCAGCAGCAGGAGACTTGTGCCACACTCCTGGATTCAGTGCAGGAAGCACTTTAATGACCTAACCAGGCCAGGAAAGGTGAATACAGTTGCACATTCACCTACGTTCCGTTCTGTACATCTGCCCCCCACCCCCCGCCCCACACTCTGCCTTGTCAAGCCTACTCCATCACATCACCCCTCACACCCACTTACCTTGCAAGCACACCATCCTTCTCTTTCTATGCACTTCCTCACATCCCCATCTATCCATCCACCACTGCCACTCACCCTCAGCCTTATGCAATTTGATGCCTCTCCCTCATAGTCACCCTCACCAAATGCACTCCATCCATCGGCTGAACACATGCCATTACACTCACTCATAGTTCTGTTCTTTCCCCCATTGCAGGAAAAAAGAGCGCAAAACACAAGGGAGAGGGTCCTCCACACATTTTCCAGTTGCAAGCTGCAGAGGAGGAAGCGTTGGAGATCAGTGGCATTTCCTTGTCCCTGACCATCGGAAATGGGGAGATTGGGACCTCCCAGCTACCTGGTGACTAAATTAAATATCAGCGACCCACATGTCATACAACACTCAGTCATGTTGACTTGATTTCTGCAGCGAGTGAAAAATGATCATCTTCATAATGCTTAGTTGCAGCATTCTTACCTTGCCAGTACTAATTCATGTCTTTTCTCTCCGTCAGCACCTTCACGCATGCAGCAGGAGTCCATGGACCCCCCGGAGGACGAATCCTCAGAGGAGCTGATTTCTTCTGAGGGTGCACCATCGCAGGACTCATGCTTACCATGCATCAGCGAAGATACTCGCACTTCGGTTGGTCCAGCGAGGCAGATAGTTGAGATTTCACCTGGTGACTCACAGTTCCGAAGTGAGCAAGAGCAGACAGCGGTGGAGGGACAGCTGTGGAGACTCCACGTCGGAGGGCACAGCCCTCGCCAAACTCTGCTCAGCTGGACACAGATGCTGTACACCGGGGACCGTCGATGGAAAGGATAATCATTGATGGGGCAGCACAAAATCTGTGACGTACTGGCAGGCCTACCATGCTCACGATTGCAGAGAGAATTCTCAAGCCTGAGTGAGTTGATGTCGCAGGGCATTGCGGGAATGTCTTCTTCCATGAATAGAGTGGCAAATGCCGTGGAACATCAATCACGGCAATCAAATGAGTCCATGCAGGCCTTGCAGTCTCTGGATGCTAACATGTCCTGGCGCCTTAAATAGGATGACGATACCTTAGCCTTGGCTTTACAGCGGGTCACTGATCTGCACCAAGCTGCTCTTCAGTTGAGTGGTAGGAGTGATGTGGTGCTAGCCCATGAGAAGGATGATGACAAAAGGGGACATAGAAGTGGGGAGTCCACTCAAAGCGCCCCCACTTCTCACCTGTTGCCTGCCCCCCCCCCCACCCCCCCTTGGCCAGTACCCGACATGCTGCCTCGTCTCCCGATGTCCAAGTCTACCCCTGCACAGTTGCAGGTGGAGCATTCTTTGGCGGGGCCCTCATGTTCTCCAAACATAAGAGGTCGTCGGCCAAGGAAAAGAAAAGAAAGTCTTGCATTTATATAGCGACTTTCATGACCTCAGGACGTCCCAAAGCGTTTTACAGCCAATGAAGTACTTTTAGAGCATCTCGACAGTCAGAGCAGAGATCTGAGCAGCCTGCCTCTACCTCTGCTGAAGCCACAGGGTTTGCAGCACGTAGGTGCGGTCGGAAAAGGAAGAGTAAAGCTTTGCAGTTGCACAAGGGTATGCACATGGGTGTTTGAGAAAATGTTATGTTGTTAAGTTTCCGTTGTTTAGTACAATCACATAAAATTCATTGGGCCAAAAATTCGGCCCTTCCCGGGTGAGTACACAGTCCGTAATGGAGGTGGAATGGAGTCGGGATCAGGTCCGCCCGCCACTTTTCGCAATTTTAACCCCCCACACGCCTCCAAACCCGCCTCCACGGCCCTATGAAAATCCAGCCCTGCATGTCTCAGTGAGGATTCTTCAATCTGATTGGTTGAGGAGACACGCTGTTGCTTGAACTGCTCACACACGCCACAGATCCCCTGTAGAGGGCGCCGCGCTGAAAAGGGTCTCAAGTGACTGCAAGTTACTGCTCAAAAGCCCAAGAAAAGTCTGTGGGCAGCTGTAAGCGTAATGAACAGCGTTCCTTCACTGCTGACCGCAAAATCCGGGCCATAGTTGTCATATGCCTGACTTTTAATGAGCCCCATGAATTGCCTTTCAGTTTTCGCATCTTAGTTTAATGGCGAGTTTCAGGAAACCCGTGCATGTGCTGTTAAATTTAAATGCCGGTTAAAAAATTGTTGAAATACACTCATTTAAATACTCAAATCTCTAACCCGCCTCTCCGGAGGGAGTTACACACATGTAGCTGAATGCACCTGAGTTAAACCTGGAAGTCGGCACGTTAGAGCCGGCCTCCGGACACGCTGACATTTTCCTCGAATTTAACCCCACACCCAAACCCACACGCTCTTCAATGTTAAAATTCCCTCCAATAAATGAGATTCCCAGCAGCAAAGTCTGAGGCTTTGTCAGGATTACCAGCAGACGCATGGAAACATTTAAAAAAAACACTTACACTTCAGGCTCACTCCAACATTTCTTCTTTTGCAAGCAGACTGAATCTCCTGCAAACGGAAACCTGTATCTTTATATTTAATACACTGAGTTAGGTTAGCCTCAGTTTACAATTACCCTCGGTCACTGGAGATTGTGTCAGATGACCACTATGACTCCACTATGACTCCTGTCAATTCGGTCAATGTAAATAGTATGCCGGTAGATCACCTGATACAAGCCGCTGTTTAGATTTATTTACAATTTTTAAAAAATGATTCACAGAAGCAAAATACTTACCACGAGAGAACAGGAATCAGTCCGCAAGGAGTTACTGTACTCTTTATCAGAAAGCTACTTTCTATAATTTTTTGCAATGGAATAGATTCTTTGGATTAATCAACTGAATCTGCTTGGCACACAGTCCGCAGCCTTTCAGTGCATCTTTCAGGATGAAATGTTACAGGTAGAATACTTAAGCCTCAATCATCTGTGGGATCTGTTCTGTGTTCAGCGGAACTGCTGAACAAAGAAGCCAAATAGTGTGTATTGCCACAGAAACATCCTAAACAGGAGATGAAGTGGATACCACTGGAGAAGAAGAAGAAAATGGGAAGACAGAAATTCCCACTAGAAAAATTTGTTGAAGATAGTAACTCAGGATGCTGCAAATCAGGCTTACTCTAACATTTCTTCTTTTGCAAGCAGACAGGAATCACTAAGACCACCTATTTCCACCTCCATAACATCGCCCGATTACGCCCCTGCCTCAGCTCATCTGCTGCTGAAACCCTCATCCATGCCTTTGTTACCTTTAGATTTGACTATTCCAATGCTCTCCTGGCCGACCTCCCACGTTCTACCCTCCGTAAACTTGAGGTCATCCAAAACTCGGCTGCCCGTGTCCTAACTCACACCAAGTCCTGTTCACCCATCACCCCTGTGCTCGCTGACCTACATTGGCTCCCGGTTAAGCAACGCCTTGATTTCAAAATTCTCATTCTTGTTTTCAAATCCCTCTACGGCCTCGCCCCTCCCTATCTCTGTAATCTCCTGCAGCCCCACAATCCTCTGAGATATCTGCGCTCCTCTAATTCTGCCCTCTTGATCATCCCTGATTATAATCGCTCAACAATTGGTGACCATGCCTTCTGTTGCTTAGGCCCTAAACTCTGGAATTCCCTGACTAAACCTCTCCGCCTCGCTACCTCTCTTTCCTCCTTTAAGGTGCATCTTAAAACCTACCTCACCTGCCCTAATTTCTCCTTAATGGCTCGGTGTCAATTTTTTTGTCTTATAATACTCCTGTGCAGCACCTTGGGATGTTTTACTACATTAAAGGTGCTATATAAATACAAGTTGTTGTTGTTGTTGTTCATCTGCCCTAATATCTCCTATGTGGCTCGGTGGCAAATTTTGTTTGATAACGCTCCTGTGACGCACCTTGGGATGTTTTACTATGTTAAAGGCGCTATATAAATACAACTTGTTGTTGTTGTTGATGACAGATACTTTATTCGTGGCCTTACAACACGTCACTGATCTCCAGCAAGCTAGTGTGCAGCAGAGTGGTAGGAATGATGTAGCACTGGCCCAGGAGAGGGATGATGGAAGGGGGACATGGAAGTGGGAACTCCACTCAAAGTGCTTCCACTTCTCACCCATTGCCCCTGCCCCTCCCCCATAGCCAGTACCTGATATGCTGCTTTGTCTCCCATGGCCGAGTCTGCCCCTGCACATGTGCAGGTGGCGCCGTCCTTGGAGGGCCTCACAGGGGCTCCAAAACCCAGAGGGCATAGGCCAAAAGGATCTCAGCAGTCAGAGCATCTATATCTGAAATGTATTGATTGGCACCACTTCCACGTCTTGCCCATTATTGCGTCCCGAGTGTCAGCTCGCCCTTTCACTTGATTCATGATGAATGCCAGTACATGACAGGACCCATTGGGCAGATGTGCAATGGGTGGAAGAGTGATTGGAGGACTGTTTGGTGCAAAGGCGGGGAGATGGTCCTGGTGGTGGGAGTGGACCACAGGATTTCATTTCTTACGTGTTATTCGTGATATTAGGGCATTCCTGACATCCCGGGCAGCAATGTAAGCGGCTGGTCTGGCGATGGTTGCCCCATCTTCATCCTCCTATCTCCTGCTCCTCTATGTTCTCCTCATCCAAAGATGAGTGATGAGCCCCCTTCGTCCTCCTCCACCTCTAATCCTCTCTGCTGCATCATTCTGGACACCCTCGCTGGCGAGCAATGAAGTGCGACTTCAACCTATCTCGCCACCTGAAGTGCATCTTCAACATTCCAGTGGCTTGCTCGATGACACAGCTGGTGGTCATTTGGCTCTCATTGTACCGCTCCTGCGCCTCATTGGTGGGGTTCCTCACAGGTGTCATGAGCCAAGTTTGAAGTGAGTATCCCTTGTCTCCTACGAGCCAGCCCTTAGGTCTGCTTCCTGGAAGAAAAAGGTCTGGAATGTTGCACTGCCGCATTAAGAAAGCATCCTGACAGCTCCCAGTGGAATCTGGCGCAAATCTGCATGAACCTCTTCTTGTGGTTGCACACCAGCTGAGCAGCGATGGATGAGTATCCCTTGCGGTTTATAAAAACTCCTGGTTGCTGTGGTGGTGCTTGGATTGCCACGTTTACCCTGTACCTGTGAGAATCCAGCCCGAGAGGCGAATGTGAGTGCCCGCTCATTCTGGTTATTGTCATCACAGGAAACTTACATAATTGTCGACCCGAGCAAACAATCCATCCGACACCTGCCTTTTGCATTTTTTTGTGCAGCCGACTGGGAGATCCTGAACATATCGCTGGTAGTGCCCTGGAAGAATCCAAAGGTGAAAAAGTTGAGGGCGGTGGTCACTTTCACAGCCACTGGTAATGTGTGGCCACCAGTTGCAGCAAGGAGCAGGACTTTTTCTCGGAGGCTGCAGATGTCTGCCACCACCTGACGTGACAACCTCAGCCTGCGGAAGCACTGCTCTTCTGAGAGGATCAAGGAAACTGAGCCTCTGTCTGTAAACCCTGTTACGTGGGTAGTGCCTCCTGCAACCTCAGCCCCTCTCCTGTGCACCTCTCTCCTGTGCATGTCCCTCCCTTGCATGCCCCTCTCGTGCACCTCCCTACCGTGCACTTCTCTCTTGTGCACGTGCTGATCCCACCACAGCACCTTGTCAATGCCGTGGATGGTGATGGTCTTCCTCTTTTGATGCGTGTCAAACACGTTCAAGGCGCCTCCCATCTGATCTTGTCACTTTGAAAGCCTCCCAGGTTGAAAAAAGCTGTATCCACACAAGCACTCTCTGCCAAACATTTGCCAGAGGGAACTGAGACACCAGCTGCGATAAGTGAGCTTTTACTCAGAGAGGACAATGAGAAGTTTAAATACCCACCTGAAGTGCTGCTCAAACTTGCCTCTGTTTCCCTAGTCTGTTTCCCAAGCTCCGGGAAACCTGTGCTGCACAAGTTAAGTTAGGAGCCAAGTTAAAAGCAATTTAAAAAGACCTCATTAACGTCTCCTAAGGACATTAATTGCGCCAATAAATAACCGCCCGCCTGCAATTATTAACTCCCCGACTTCGGTGTGTAGGTTTCTCACCAGCATCCAAACACTCCTCATTAAACTCGGACGTTGGAGCATTGGAACCAGGCTGTGCTCCCGATCGAAATATTTTAACCCCGCCTGCTCCCACCCACCCATTCTTGGGGGTTAAAATTTCTCCGATGGAGTCAGCTTCCACACGTACACTGGGAACACCCAGCTCTACCTCTCTACCACCTCTCTCGACCTCTCTACTGCCTCTGTGTCATACTGCTTATCCTACATCCAGTCTTAACATGGAGGACACCAGAGCCATCGTCTTCGGCCACCCCAAAAAACTCCATCCCTTACCACCAATTCCGTCTTTCTCCCTGGCCACTGTCTAAAGCAGAACCAGACTGTTTTCAACCTCGGCGTCCTAGCCGCCCCTGAGCTGAGCTTCCGACCCCACATCCTCTCCATACAAAGACCTCCGTAACAATGCCCCTACCTCAGCCCATCTGCTGCTGAAACGCTCATCCATACTTTTGTTAGCTCCAGACTCAACTATTCTGATGCTCTCCTGTCACCCGCCATAAACTTCAGCTTATCCAAACATTGTTGTCAGTATCTTATACTGCAACAAATCCTGTTCCCCTATCATTTCTGTCCTTGCTGAACTGCTTTGGCTCCTGGTCCCCAATGATTCCAATTTACAATTCTCATGTTTAAATTCATGGCCTTGCCCCTCTATATCTCTGTAATCTCCTCTCGCTCTACAATGACCCCGATCTCTCCATTCCCCCGACTCTGGCCTTTTGTGAAATGCCCACCCCCCTCGCCCTACCATCGATGGCTGTGCCTTCAACCGCTCCAGACCCCAAGCTCTGGAAATCCCTCCCTAAGCCCCCCCGACCCTCAGCCTCTTTCTCCATCTTTAAGGCGCTCCTTAAAACTCAGCTCTCTGACCAAGGTTTTGGTCACCTCTCCTAATATCTCCTTCTTTGGTTCAGTGTCCATTTATTTCTGATTACGTCTCTGTGGAGCACCTTGGGGTGTTTTTCTACGTTAAAGGTGCGATATAAATGGAAGTTGTTGCTATTATTTAAATTATGTCTTCAGACTTTAGCAGGGTCAGCCCCAGAGGTCACCGGCGAGCGAATCTTGGCATTTACATCAGGATTAAAGGGCCTTGGGTGTTTGACCCCACATCTGTTTCAACACCAGCTGATGGTGGTACTGTCACTGGTCCTGTACTAGTTATTTGTAACCCTCTAGAATAGTAATTTTCAGCCTTGTGTGTGGAGAACAGACCTTACAAATATTAATGCAACAGATGAGGATTCCAGTCTTAACTTTATGAAAAGCTATATTGGGCCAGAAATTCGGCGCTTGTCGGGTGAGTACGCGCTGTGTACTCACCCGTAAGGCCACCTGAAGTGCCGGTTTCCTGCATGCACTGCGCATGCGCGGGAAACCGGAACTTCCGTTCCCCTGAAGGAAGGGGTTCAGAAGTCGAACGCATGCGCGGGAGAGGCAGCGCGCACTGCAGCGAACTTCATTTTTTTTTTCAGGTTTCTCCGGGAGGGTAAGTATGGAGAAGCTGCGCTTTTAAAAAGGAGGCGCAAGGCCTGTTTTTAACAAAATAAGTGGTTAATTAAGTACAATTTAAACATTTTTTCAACAGGTTTATCTTTTTTACATACTTTAAAGAAAGGTAAGTTTATTTTTAGCACTGTTAAAAAGTTTAATAAATTTTTTCAAAAATTTAAATTTTTGTTTAAAGTAGTTAATTTATGTAATTTATAGTTATTTTAAAAATGTGATGGTTTTTAAAAATTTATTTGAAGTTTAAGTGTGGTTTTGGGGCCGATCTCTATTCATAGATTTGACAGGTCTTCCTGTCAAATCTATGAATGAAAATTCCCTGCTAGGATTGGCTCTCCATGGCCCACGTGATCCCAGGGGACGCTTCGAACTAACTGCGCCCCTGGGATACGCAAGCACTGCACACCGGCAGCTGCAGGAGGCCCAGGACCCGAATTCCTCGTGGGCCCGAAGCACAACGGCAGGCACGGTAGGTAAGTACGCGCGCAATGCTTGCACCCGCAGGAAGCCGGAGAGCCGAATTTCTGGCCCAATTAACTACCCCCAAAAAATGATTGATAAAAGTGTTCAATTAATCCACAACATCAGAAATGACATTGTTGCAAGTCAACAAATACGGAAAAATGTAATCTAATGACAAGCAGAGGTGAGATGACCTCGGGGACCTGCTGATTTCCCCGTCCCGCAGTTGTATATGAGGTCCCCTGTTTGAAATATAGAAGTCATCGCTCCACAGATGAAGTAATGGCCCAGAAATTAGACTTCGATGGTTGCCGCGGGGGTAAGGATCCGGCGCGATCTTACCTACCGCGCCTGCCTTTATGGTTCGGGCCCACACGAACTTCTGGTCCTGGGCCTTTCCCTGGTGCTGGCGCGCAGTGTGTGCGTGTCCCAGAGGCGCAGTTAGTTCGATGCGACCTCTGGGATCACGTGGGCCAGTTAGAGCCAATGGCAGCACACCATCTTTCATTCATAGTTTTGACAGGAGAACTGTCAAAACTATGAATACAACTTGCCCCCAATAGAACAGCTAAACCTCAATTAAATTTTTTTTAAAAACCATCACATTAATAAAATGACTATAGTTAAATAAATTAACCACTTTAAACAAAAATTTAAATTTTTGAAAAAATTTAAATTCTTTTTAAAAGTTATAAAAATAAACTTACCTTTCTTTAAAGTCTCTAAAAAAGATAAACCTGTTGAAAAAATTAAAAATAATACTTAATTAACTACTTACCTTGTTAAAAGGGGGTCTTACGCCTCCTTTTTTCATGTGTAAAATCTTCCATACTTACCCTCGCGTTCCAACCTGAAAAAAAACCTAAGTGTGCTGCGTGCGCACAGCCTGTAGTGCGCACGTGGTTCACTTAGGAACCGCCCCCTTCGCCATACCGGAAGTGCCGGTTTCCCGCGCATGCGCAGTGCATGCAGGAAACCGGCACTTCGGGACCGAATACGGGTGAGTACACAGTGCGTACTCTCCCGTATTCGGCCGAATTTCTGGGCCAATATAGAGCTACGCAGCTCTGAATCATTCATCCCAGTCAGTTGGCTTCTTCCGTACCACGTCTAACGGTGTGTGAAGAATCTCCACCAGATAACCGATAGTTCACAGCAGCCCCACGTTCAAATCGCAAATTACTGAACTGAAATATTACCAAGAATTGTCAGCGATTCCTAAGCCCCCAAAATGTTTGCTGAGTTCAGAGCAAATCCTTAAAATAGTTGGCATTCCAAGACATCGTTCCCACTTGCAGCGTATATTGCACATTTGACGGTATTCTGTAAATTCAATTTGCCACAGATTTCAATGGATTTATTGACACTGCTTTGTAGAAGAGCAAACAGAAGGGGGCGTAACCCGCACGCAATGGAGCCTTTGCCAATTTCTCAATCCTTTGCAATGCCAAAAGAGAACTTTAGGAGGATGGTAAATTACAGGCCTGTAAGAGATTATCCCATTTGTGCAAGACCCCTTAAGGTTATTGGATTATCCTTTATACTTGGTATATTTTAGATTCAGGATTTAATTCGGACTTTGATGTTCTTTTTAAATACTAAATGACTTGTCAAGATTTTCACCAGCAACTATGCAGCAAACCAGTTTAATTGCTAGGCATACATACAGAGACTTAATTCAGCTTTATGGTACTTGTATTAAAAGATAAGCAAAGTTCTTACAAAGAATTTTTAAAACCCAAATTATACAGCCGCAGGGAAGGCCGGATATACATTTTTCAGTTTGTTACTTGATATTTATGGTTCATCTTGAAAAAATAAGGTTATTTCTGTGTTTTAACATTGATTTGGCCTACGAACATACTTTTGAGCATCATCAGTGGCCATAAATCTCCTGAATCAAATTCCCTACTAATCGATTGCTTTGTTCAGACTCCCATGATATTATATTCCATGTAAATCGAATCTATTCCCACCAGTTAATGTAACATGGTTCACCCACTATTGGCAGAAGTAAGTAAATTGCAGGAAGTCTTCGTTGATTTCTCCCTTTTTCTCTGACCCATGTCCCTCTCTTATATACAAACGGGTGCAATATGTTTCAGCACAGTAGTTGAATGGAGGGAGCATTTTGAAAATAAGACTCCAAATGACCCCAGCAAATAGGGTGAAAATGTTGCTGTGCGAGCCGCAAACACCTTCACAATCATGAAAGTTTGATTGTGTGTAAAACTTTGAAAATAGAACACAGCGTCGAAGCACGTGGCATTTTGCCGAACAAGGTCTTGTGATGACACAAGCTGAATTTCTTTGTCTTTCGCCTGAATGAAGTTATATTTTACTCCTTTCCCAAAACACAATATATTCAGGACAACTGATCTTAGAAATACCCACAGTACAGACAATTCGGCTGGTACATCATTTTTTTTTCTTTTTACTGATTTTTCCTGCTGAAGTAGCCAGACTTTATTTTCATTCCTAATCAATTGTCACTGAACAATTGGAAAACCCGCAAGTACTTAATTTGTGGAGATAATGTCTGGCGTAGTTCGTGGAGTTTTTCCTCATTGCCTCTTTATTAAACCATCTAATTATAATGCAATTAAACAAAAGTATATTTTGTATATATATATGCATATAATAAACTTAATGTAATGTACAGAAATTATTTTGGAATTGTTTTGGAACATTGAATTTTCCTCCCTAGTTTTTCTCCAGGAAAAAAATAACACTTTTTTTTCCTTGTGATTTTCACCTGGATTTAACTATTTTAAATAATTACTGAGAATTTAAAAGAGGAATGCAGTTTTGCCTTTTACCAGTAGAGGGTGTAAAACTCCCACGCTGATTCTGCTGTTTTGTTTTGTGTGACAGTCTTTTACTGTTCGTCTCGTGTTAAAAAGAACTTGACTTTCAGAGAACAGCTGACCAAACAATAGCACAAGCAAGCTCCAGAACTTTAGGGCTGAGATAGTAAAGTGGTTTATTGTGGCGCTGGTGAAACAATTCGATTTAGCACCACACTGTGCTATCATTGCTAATATAACAGCTCAGCAAGCACATTGCAATTACTGCAGCCCAAATTCTTACTACTCTACCCATTATCTGTAGGACGCTCAGTGTATCTGGAGAATCATCATCACATGTTATTGAAAACTGAAGGCTGAAGTAAAAAAAGACTTGCATTTATATAAGAACATAACATAAGAACATAAGAATTGGGGCAGGAGTAGATCATTTGGTCCTTCAAGCCTGCTCCGCCATTCAATAAGATCATGGCTAATCTTCTACCTCATCTCCACTTTCCTGCACTATCCCCATATCCCTTGATTCCCTTAATATTAAAAAATCTATCAAAATCTCTGTCTTGAATATACTCAATGACTGAGCCTCCACAGCCCTCTGGGGTAGAGAATTCCAAAGATTCACCACCCTCTGAGTGAAGAAATTTCTCCTCATCTCACCCCTTATTCGGCGACTGTGACCCCTGGTTCTAGACTCCCCAGCCAGAGGAAACATCCTCCCTGCATCTACCCTGTCAAGCCCTGTAAGAATTTTGTATGTTTCAATGAGATCACCTCTCATATAGTGCCTTTCATGACCTCAGAACGTCCCAAAGCACATTACAGTCAATGAAGTACTTTTGAAGTGCAGTCACTGTTGTAATGTAGGAAAAGTAGCAGCCAATTTGCGCACAGCAAGGTCCCACAAACAGCAATGAAATAATGACGAGATAATCTGTTTTAGCGCTGTCGGTTGAGGGATAAATATTAGCCAGGACACCGGGGAGAACTCCCCTGCTCTTCTTCGAATAGTATCGTGGGATCTTTTACATCCACCTGAGAGGGCAGACAGGGCCTCGGTTTTGATTGTTATCTGAAAGATGGCACCAGTATTCTGAGTACTACACTGAAGTGTCAGGATGGATCATGCACTCAAGTCTCTGGAGTGGGACTTGAACCCACGACCTTCTGACTCAGAGATGAGGGTTGCATTAAAGAATATTATAACAATAACCATAATTAAAATCAATTGCGGGAAAAAATTCTCACCCCAAAATTTAATGCTATAACAGAATCATAGGGCTAGAAATTGGGTACCTTAGCGCCTCCCGTTCATGCCTCCAGGGGGCGCTAAAGGGGCACAAACGACTTTACGGCCGGGCGCGGCACCGCTAATGACTCCTGCTAAATTCAGCGGGAGTTTAGCAGTGACGATAACCGGTAGCGCCCCGCTCCGCTGCGCAGGCGATGACGACATCATCACCGTGCGCAGCGCGCCATTTTCACCCCACCTGCAAAATTGCCCCGTGCCCCCTGAATCTGCGCCGGGCGATGACAGCGACCGATTCAGGGGGTGGGATCGGAGCGGCAGGAGGCGATAAGTAAAGGGGAGGTGGCGGGTGGGGGAAAAAAAAAATCGTCCAACTTACTTGTCGTGGCCCGTTGCGTCTTTCAACGCGGGTCTGTGCCGCGATCTGGCAGCCCGGCTCTCCTCTTGAATGCCGGGCTGCTGGCACAGCACCCCACTCCCCGGTGGTCCAGGTAGGGCCCCGCAGAGTTGTGGGCTTGGGCCCTCCCCTTTAATGAGGGGAGGAGCCCTTCCCTGCGGCAGCGCTACGTGGCCCAGTGTGTAGCGCTGCAGAACGCACCGCCCCTGATATTCAGGGTTAGCGCTCTAAGAAGGAAGTGGACCGCTTGAATTAATGCTCCACCTCCCTCTTGGGGTGCTAAAACTGAATTTTGTGGTTAGCGCCGGGCACTAAAGTTAGCGCTCAGGCGATGTTAGCGCCCCAGAATGGTTGATACCGAATTTTTCCCCCATAGAATCTTACAGCACAGAAGGGGCCATTCGGCCCATCGTGCCTGTGCCGGCTCTTTGAAAGAGCTGTTCAATTTAGACCCACTCCCCAGCTTTTTCCCCAGAACCCTGCAATTTGTCCTCTTCAAGTACATGTCCAATTGCCTTTTGAAAGTTCCTATGGAATCTGATTCCACCACCCTTCCAGGTCGTGCGTTCCAGATCATAACATCCCTGTGTGTGAAATCATTTCTCCTCATTTTCCCTCTGGTTCTTTTGCCAATTATTTCAAATCTATAGGCCTAGAAATTGGTTATAGCCACGCAATAGGCAGTGTTAAGGCCAAACAATGTTAAGCTGCGCCACCTGAAAATGGTCTAGGTAGAACGCAACATTCGTGCTCACTCTTCATTAACATCATTATAGTCATGATTTCAGCACTAAAACTGCTGCTCATTGGCTTAACGTTCAAGAGGTGGACCAATATCGGGGCCAGTCTAATTCACAGTCGTGCTTGGCACAGGCTTTTTCCACTACTTTAAGGGGAGATGCATTGATGCTGCAGCACCTCATTGTCAGGGCAGTTGGATTTGCAGCTGCCCCAACAACCAGAAGGAGAAGCTCAAGGACAAGCAAGAGTTGTGTAGACATGGAGATGGCAGATCATCGCACCAGGGAGAGAGCCAGGAGGTTCTCCGATGAAGCTCTGGAAGCACTCGTAGTGACTGTGGAGAGGAGGCGGGCTCTCCTCTACTTGCAATATGGCATGAAGCCCTCGCCCTATACGTCCCGTACCATGTGGCAGGAGATAGTGGACCATGTGACGGCCAGCGCTGTGGTGCCACGGTCCGCCATCCAGTGCAGGAAGAAGTTTAATGACCTCACATGGGTGGTCAAGGTGAGTGACGGTTTCAGTAAATGTCGCATACCACCATCTGCATCACAAGCCACACTGTTCAATGCACCACACCCCCAGCACTCACCTATCAACAATCTCAACCTTTCACCACTCAGACCTCACAATCATAGCTTCACTTCACCCTCACAACATTACTACTGCTTCAACACTCATGCCCACATCTCACACCTTGCACACACTGACAGCTATTCAACTATGGAAGGAACATCATCCAAACACATTGCTCCACACACACATTCACACACTTCTCTTTCTCTTGCAGGCCAAGCTGGCACATAATCACCAGGAGCAGTAGCACACAGGCAGGAGCCAGGCAGACACGCAAGACTTCAGCCAGCTGGAGGAACGAGTACTCCAGCTAATAGGGGGGCACGTGCCAAGGCCGTGGCAACCGGGGAGGTTCAACCCCTTGAGGACAACAACAGTATGTTCATTCCTAATCCTTCTTCTCACATCCCATTTCTACCTCAGCCGACAATCCTTCCTCACTTTCAAGCTACTCATGGTGTATACGTGCATTTCTGGCTTCCTCACACCGTCCAATCCCCGCCCCCCCGCCCCGCCATAACCCGACTCTTGTGCCTTTCTGCTTTCAGATAGTCAACAAGCACCCGAGCAGCCTGTCCCCGATGTCATCGAAGAAAGCGAGTGGGGGGGAAAAGAAGAGGAGGAAGAAGACACTGCGTCACTGCATCTCTCACTCTCAGACAACAGCTCAGAAACTGGCACTACACGAGCTTTAGAGGTTAGTGTAGAAGTGGGATCTGCTCAGGATGAGGCACCGGGCACAAGTGGGCTGCAGCAAGGTCAGGGGGTAAGAGTAACATGGGGGTCAGCTCCCTGGAAGACGAGTTCACGCGCAAGTCTGCTGCACAGGACTCAGATGAGGACCTCGATGGGGCAGCCTCCAGAAGAAGGGTGATGGGCATGCACACCGAATTGATGGGTGCAATGGCAAGCCTGCCAGAGAGCATCTCGTCAATGTCAAGGAGAGTGGAGGAGTCCACCTCCAACATTGCATGTGGCTCTGCGCAAAGTATGGAGCCCAGGATTTCAGCCTGGAAATGATGGTACACTCCCAAAGAGACCGTGCCAACCCAAATGTGATGGTGCGCATGATGGGCGATGTCGCAGCTTCCATTGCAGCACAGGTGGAAGCGACCCAATGTCTGAGTGCTGCAGCGGACACTCAGACTGCTCTCATGCAGTCTCAGCGTGATGCCACCCAAGTTCTGACTGCTGCCATCACGGCTGGGTTTACCACTGTCGACCGGGGCTTGCAGGGTGTCACAGCAGGCCAGCAATCTGTGTGCCAGCAGATTGCTAGGAATGCTGCAGCGCGCCCCGGGGGAGTGGCAGTGGGGTCAGTGGAGTAGGACCCTGATGTCCTCTCTCCAGATGACAGTATTCCTGTTTCCACCTCTGCCACTCCGCCATTGCCCTTGCCGTAGTCTGTCAGCCAGCCAGCCCAGACTACTGCTGCCCATGCTAAGGTGGTGCAGTCTACAGCTGGGCCTTCTAGGGCTAGAGCTGCTCAAGGTCGACCTGCAAGGCCATCTCAAGTCTCTTGCACGAAAACTCAGCAGCCTTCCACCAGCCGTGCTGCAGCCATTGGGGGAGCACTTTATAGGAGCACTAGATTAGGAAAACCCACATGAAAGACAGGTACTAAGGGATTGCACAAGGGTGATTAGCTAATATTTTTCATGTAAATATGTGTGAATTGATTTGTGATAAATTTATTAATTTTGTTTGGAATCTTTTGTGGTGTCTCTCATTTCAGCTTTATGCCCAGGCGGACGCTGTGATATTCCGTGAGTCAGGGATGGTATGATGGGGATGTGGTGAGCAACGGGGATCTGGGGTTTCATTCATTGGAATCAGAGTCTGATGAGCCGTTCATGGAGAGCCCATCCAGAAGGACAATTGGCTGCCTGCCTCCTTGTCCTTTTCCTCCTTGTCCTTGTCCTCCTTGTCCTTGTCCTCCTTGTCCTCGTCCTCATCGTCCTCCTCCTCCCCCTCATCCTCCTCCTCCTCTCGAGGTGGTGCCACAATCCCTGGTGGCAAGGGCTGCACCCTCATGATGGCCAAGTTGTGAAGCATGCAGCAGACCACCACGAAATGGGACACCTGCTCCAACGTGTACTAGAGGTAGCGGAACCGTTGCTTCAGTAGCCCGATGGTCTGCTTGATGATGTTCCTGGTGGAATCATGGCTCTCATTATATGAGTGCTGGGCACGAGCGTTTGGGTTGTGGAGGGGAGTCAAGAGCCAGGTGGAGAGCAGATAGCCCTTGTCTCCGAGCAGCCACCCTCGAGTTTGCTGTGGTGGCTGGAGGATTGCTGGCTGGCACACCGGACTAACGTAGGCTGCTGCCAGAATAGCGGGCATCAACCATCAGGAAGTGTAGGGCGTGGTCGCACACCAACTGCACATTAAGTGAGTGGTAGCCTTTGCAGTTACGGAAAATCTCAGGATTGTTATACGGCGCCCGCAAAGCCACGTGGGTGCTCTCAGAAGACCCTAGGTGGGTAAGACCTCCTGTTGAGAGCCCTCCTGGCCCTCCTCCTCCCTCTGCATGCATCTTCTCGTCTTCTTCGCTGCCTCTGCTCTCTGCCGAAGATCCAGGCGCGCAAGGTCAACTGCCAGTACAGCCCCCATGACTGTGAGCAAGTGTTGTGAGCAGAAGCCTTTAAAAAAAAATAATGAAGGCGTTCCGCACTTGCAACTACCTTTGAACCTTGAAAGAAGTTAATAAAGCTGGTGGAGTTGCAGAAAATAGCACAGAGCCAGTCAAACTGCACAACCATGTCAGGTGCAACTGATTGCTGATGATCCCTTTAAATATCGCTGCTGGAGCTTCCTTCCTGCTTCTGAATGCTTGCTCTGCCTGCCATTGTTAAGGCATGCCGGTAAGTTGAATGGCAAAATCCAATGCTGCAGATCGAGCGTCAAGTGAGCGCTGCACACTCACTGATGTCACGATCTCGTTAATTTCAATCCCTTCAGCGATCGCATTTATCGGCAGCGCTGCTGGCCCTTGCAAAATGGTGGCCACCGCGGGACAAGCCACCAGCTGGCAGAAGAGCAGCAGCCGCCATTTTTCACCATATCATAACAGGTGCTGTTAAACACCCGAATTTTTAGCCCATGATTTCTGGTTATCGACCCACTTGCCAGAGGAATCAGTTTCTCCCTATTTGTTCTATCAAAACCCATCATAATTTTGAATACCTCCTACTAGGTCTCCCCTTAACCTTCTCTGCTTTAAGAAGAATAATCCTAGCTTCTCCAATCTCTCCACGTAACTAATGTCCCTTATAGAAACATAGAATCTAGGAGCAGGAGTAGGCCATTCGGCCCGTCGAGCCTGCTCCACCATTCAATACGATCATGGCTGATCATCCAAATCCAGTACCCTGTCCCTGCTTTAATCCCCACAGTACACATATCCCAACCTACCCCCATAACCCCACGTATTTAATTCCCCCTAACATATCCCATCCTATCCCCATAACCCCACATATTTAATCCCCCCCCTAACACTAAGGGTCAATTTATCATAGCCAAATCAACCTAACCCACACATTTTATCCCTGGTATCATCCTGGTAAACCTCCTCTGTACCCTCTCCAAGGCTTTGCCATCCTTCCTAAAGTGTGGTGCCCAGAATTGGACACAATACTCCAGCTGAGGCCTAACCAGAGATTTGTAAAGATTTAGCATGACTTACTTGTTTTTGTATTCGATGTCCCTATTTACAAAGCCAAGTATCCCATACGCCTTAACTGCCTTATCAACTTGCCCTTCCACCTTCAAGGATCTGTGAATATGCACCCCCAGATCGTTCTGCTCCTACACCCCCCTCAAAATAGTACCCTTTAGATTATACTGCCTCTCCATGTTGTTTCACCTAAAGTGCATCACTTTACACTTAGCCGCATTAAATTGCATCTGCCACATGTCTGCCCATTTCAGCAGTCTGCCTGTGTCCTCCTGAAGTCTGCTACTATCCTGCTTACTATTTACTCCATTGCCAAGTTTTGTATCATCCGCGAACTTCGAAATTATATCCCCCTATACCCAAGTCCAGGTCATTTATATATAAAATAAGAAAAGCAGTGGTCCTAATACCGACCCCTGAGGGAGCCCAGTGCATACTTCTCTCCAGTCAGAAAAACATCCATTCACCACTACTCTCTGCCTCCAATCCATTCGCCAATTTTGTACCCAAATTACCACCGTCCCGTTAATACCATGTGCTTCTAATCTCCGAATAAGTCTGTTATGAGGTACTTTATTAAATACCTTTTGAAAGTCTATATATACACGAGAGAATGCAGGGCAACTCTGATGGAAAGACTGAACTCAGGACTATTCTAGTTCTATAACATTTACAGCACTTCCAACAATCTCATGTTTGCTGGGATATATCATAGCGATTGAGTTTATTGCAACATCCTTCTCAAATCGGGATGGTGTTTTCTTTAAGTGTCGGATGAATTCAGCAGATCTGCCTTGGGAGCAGTCCAGAGCCTATTATCATGAGATAGATCTCAATAAACCCTACAAACGTAATAAGAGGAGATCATTTTACATCCTGCCTTTTGGGAGGTGGGCGAAGAAAGAAGTTAAGTACTAAATTATTGTTAATGTCGAGAGGTATGCAAAAATATCCAATAATATCTGGTCCACATTCCACGTACCTTATTACTGAAAGGTATTGTGTACTTGTCCTTTCACAGGGAATTATAAACAACTAGTTGCAAATCATTGCCAAAGTATCTTCCGCAAAGCTTAAACTGCATTTTACAAGTCTTCACTTGATGCTTTCACATCATTCTTTTTTGTCTCGGGGGATGAGGGTTAGATTTGTTGCTCTGATTATTTCAGCTGTGGGTGCCCATATCTCCATGTTGCATAATCATATTTGAACAACAATGCACTTTTAAGTGAATCTCTCAACATGTTTAGATGCTTTAGAAGATTTCAAAGACCGTCATTCGACTGGAAAAATTGTAGATGCAGCAATTATATTATTAATACTTCAAAGCTCATAATCTTCAGACTTTTTCTAAAGTACCAGGACAACAGTAAGCAGATCATTATCTTCTATTTGTTTTGTAAATGTAGAGAATATATCTTCATGGAATGTCTTGGAGGTTATGCTTTATTAAATATTTTTGAAGAAAAAGAGATTTCTCAAAACATAGAAAGTAAGTGTTTAAAATTTTTATCGGATCCAGGATTATCAGGATAGATGGAGTTGAAACAAGTGCAAGCTTGAATTCCTTTTCTTCATGTTAGGCATCCATCTGGTTTGAGAAAAATGACAAGTCCAAGGTCTCAATAACAGGAGTCGGCCTCAAAGACCATCACCACTGTGCTGTATGGCTCTGAATTTTGAACTGTACTGAGGTACCTAATCTAAGCCCCAACACAATTACCAGTCCCTCTTCCTCCACCCCACCCATATAAAGAAAAGCAGACACTCATTTTATTTGCCTTTTCTCGGTTGTGGTGGGGAACTATGTTCTTAAGCCTTATTGATATCGTGGATTAAGCAAAGATGAATAATGAGATCTAGTCCACATTCCAAACCCTAAGACGGTCTAAAGTTGGTTCAAAACCTCATATCGAAAAATGATCATTGCTGTCTGCCAGATCCTAACCCAATGGCCCATACATTCCGATCCCTACGGGTGGGTACGCGCTGTGTACACACCCGTAGGGACATCGGAAATGCCGGTTTCAGGCATGCGAAGCGCACGCGCTGAAAACTGGCATTTCCGATCTGTCAAGAATGCTCTTGACAGATCGGACGCCTGCCCTGGAGAAGGGCCTCTGCGGGTGGAGAGTTCCGCTTTCTGCAGAACCTCCGCCCGCTGAAAACCCTTAGAAATCTTATGCCTGGTAAAAGCAGGTGTAAGGCCTGCTTTTACCAGCATAAGAGTTTAAAAAAGTAAAAAAAAATAACTTTTTTTCAATCATTTATAATTTAAAAATACTTTTAAAAAAAGGTAAGTTTATTTTTAGCCCTGTAAAAAAACTTTATTTTTTTCAAAAAATTAAATTTGTTTAAAATATTTAATTTAATGTAATTTTAACTCATTTTAAAAACGTGATGGTTTAAAAAAAATTTATTTAATGTTTTGATGTGTTTTTGGGGTGATCTCCATTCTAAAGACCATCCCTTTTGTTCTTTTATTCCTCCCCCCAGTCTCCCCCTTGCATTTTTATCTGTTTATTTCTTGCTCTCTCAGTTCCGACGAAGGGTTTCGACCTGAAACGTTAACTCTCTTTCTCTCTCCACGGATGTTGCCTGGCCTGCTGAGTTTTTCCAGCGTTTTCTGTTGTTATTTCGGATTTCCAGCATCCGCAGTATTTTGCTATCATATATTTGACAGGTCTATCTGTCAAAAGTATGAAGAGAGATTCCCTTCTCCTATTGGCTGGCCTGGCTCACGTGATCCCAGAGATGCTTGCGAACTGCATGCGCCTCTGGGATACATGGGCCCTGCGCATTTCGACTGTGGACAGGCCCAGGAGCGGAAGTGTCCGGACCTCTGGAGCCCTCAGGTAAGAGCGTAGATTTTTTTCCGATAGGAGGCCTCCGCACGCAGGAAGCCTCCTATCGGAAATTACGGGCCATTATGTTTCATTTCCTTGTCATGTTACTATATACGCCATTCCCTGATAACCATGGTATGCTCCTCATGCAACAGATATAATTCTTGTAATTCTGCAGTTCCAATCCACTGATTAGGAAAGAAAGCATTTCATTAGGAGTAGTCATTAAGAGTAGTCAATCGCAATGCACCTGCAATAATAATCTTATCAAGCTTCTAAACCAATTAACAAGACAGCTGACACTATGGGGGGAACAGTGCAAGAACGGGTGGGTTGGGATCGGGTGAGCAGTTAAATTTGGAGAAAAAAGAATCGCGACCGCAACCCGGCTCCAAAGTGGTGACCTCTGGGTTTCACTGAGGTGCGTTTGGCTGTGTGCGAGTAATCTGCTCACTGGAGTCGGTGCGATCATTAGAGCAGGCGGGTGGGCAATGAAGACATCATTTAAGGTGATAATTGCATGCATTTGAGGGCCCTTTGACAGGAATTTAACTTTCCTATGGATTTAACACCTCCAGTGTGGGTTTCCCGGCACTCCGGAAACTGACCAGTAAAAAGGAGGCAAGTTTTAGGTGCACTTCATGGGGGTCTATCAACTTCAGATTGCCCAAACTCAATAAAGGCTCAGTCCTTACAGCTGCTTAGTCAGTTCTCGCTGGCAAAATGTTTAGCAGAGAGTTCTTGTTACCATACAGGTTTTGGAGAAGTTTGGAGGCTATCAAACAGACACCAGCAGAATGGCAGGCCCCTTGGATGTTTTTGACAGTACATCAGAAGAAAAAGACCATCACCATCCATGGCAGCGATGGCGTGCTGTGGTGAGATCAGCAGGTGCACAGGAGAGAGGTGCACAGGAGACCAACAGAGGGGTCAAGGTCGCAGGAGGCTCTACCCACGTCACAGGTTGTACAGAGAGAGGCTGTTGACCTCCTGGAAGAGCAATGCTTCCACAGCCTGAGGTAGTCACGTCAGGTGGTGGCAGACATCTGCAGCTTCCTAGAAGAAGACCTGCTACCTGCTGGACCTGGTGGCCACACTTTGCCCGTGGCTGTGAAAGTCCCCAACACCCTCTGGTTCCTTCTAGGGTGCTACTGGAGACATAGCGAGGGACTCCCAGTCCGTGGCACATAAATGCAGAAGGCAGGTGAGGGATGAATTGTTTGCATGGGGTGGGAATTATGTAAATATCCTCCGTGATGAAAATAGCCAGAATGAGCGGGCTCTCACATTTGACTCTCTGGCTGGATTCCCACAGGTACAGGGTGACATAGATTGCACACACGTGGCAATCCGAGCACCACCACAGCAGCCAGGAGTTTTTATCACCGCAAGGGATAATATTCCATCAATACGCAGCTGGTGTGCAACCACAAGCAGAGGTTCGTGCAGGTCTGCACCAGATTCCCCGAGAGCTGTCCTAATGCTTTCATACTGCAGCAGTCCAACATCCCAGATCATTCCATTCCAGGAAGCAGATATAAGAACTGACTTGTAGGAGACAAGGGATACCCCCATCAAACTTGGCTCATGACACCTATGAGGAACCCCACCAATTAGGTGCAGGAGCGCTACAGTGAGAGCCACATGACCACCAGGTGTGTCATAGAGCAAGCCATCGGAATGTTGAAGGTGCACTTCAGATTCCGAGATATGTCTGGAGACGTCCTTCAGTACTCGCCAGCGAGGGTGTCCAGAACGATCCTGGAGTGCGGCGTCCTGCACAACATTGTGCAGCAGAGAGGATTGCAGCTGGAGGAGGACGAAGGGGGCTCTTCACTCATCTTTGGATGAGGAGAACATTGAAGAGGAGGAGGAATAAAAGGATGGGGCACCCATTGCCGCACTGGCCATGTGCATTGCTGTCAGAGATGCCAGAGGTGCCCTAATAGCTCAAAGATTCAGCTAGTGGTGACTCACATAGGAAAAATTAAAATATGAAATCCTCCGGCCCGCTCCCAGCACCAACCACGCCACCCCCCAACTCCCTTTTCACTAAAAGTCCTTCAACCACTCAGCCACCCATTGCACATCCACGTAAAATGCGTCCCGTCATGTATTGACATGCACCATGAAACAAGTTAAAGGGCGCAATAATGAGCAAAATGTGGAAGTTGTGCTAATCATAAATTTTATGTGTTATAAGAAAAGGAAGTTTAACAACATAACATTTTGTCAAACACCCATGTGCATACCCTTGGTGGATTACAATAGTTTATGCTTCCTACCGCTTCTACCTGGTGCTACCTGTGTGGCTGAGGCAGAGGCAGAGGCAGAGGCAGGCTGCTCAGATCCCTGCCCTGACTGCTGAGATGCATTTGGCCAATGCCCTCTGGGTTTTGGAGCCCCTGAGGGCCCCGCCAAAGGCTAATCCACCTGCACTTGTGCAGGGGCAGACTCGGCATTGGGAGATGAGGCAGCATGTCGGATACTGGCTGAGGGGGGGACAACGGGTGAGAAGTGGGCGCGCTTTCAGTGGAGTTCCCACTTCCATGTCCCCTTTCGCTATCTTCCCTCTCCTGGGCCAGCCTCACCTCACTCCTACCACTCTGCTGCAGACCAGCTTGGTGAAGGTCAGTGATGCGTTATAAGGCCACGGATAAGGTATCTGTCATCCTGTTTAAGGCAGCAGACATGTTGGCATCCAAAGTCGGCACGGCCCTGGTCATGGCCTGCATGCACTCATTTAAGAGCTGTGCTTGAAGCTCCATGGAGGTAGCCATTCTCTCTATGGCAGATAATCTCACAATTACCTGCACCATCAATCCACTACAGTTGGAGCTGGACACCTCCATCCTCTCCGCTATTGTGGAGAGTGTGTGTGGCACATCTGTCAATACCTGGCTAAGTTCCTGATGCTCCTCTAGCATTCTCCTTCACAATGATAGCCCCCGGGATTCAGCATCTGTGTCCAGCTGAGGAAAGCTTGGAGAGGATTGTACCTCCCGACACGGACTCTCCACAGCTGTCCTGCCACCAGGTCTGCTTGTGCTCACTTGTGGGGTGTGAATCACCAGGTGAAAACCCAACTAGCTGTCTAACTGAACTCAACGAAGTGCATTTGCGCTGGTGCATGGCTGTGTGTCCTGTATGGGTGCTACCCTTAGAAGGAATGAGGTTCTCTGAGGAATCGTCTTCATGGATGTCCTGCGACACTAGTTGTACGCGCAAATCCTTGGAAGACAAAAGAAAGGGATATGAATTAGTCGTGGCAAAGTAACGATCTTCATGATCACCATACTCAGTCTTCTCATAGTTCAGTCATTGATGAAATAAAGTTAGCATATATGTGTCAGAGATATTTGTAATTTTTTCACCAGCTATCTGCGAGTTCCCTGTCTTTCCATCTCCAATTGAGAGGGACGCAGATGCGTCACTTATCTCCATGGCATCCTCCTCTGCATCTGTGAGCTGCACTATTTGTGGCAGCCCACCTCCAGTCCTCTCTCTCCCTTGCATTTTGCGCTCTCTTCTCATACAAGGGGCGAAAAAACAAATCTGTGAGTGGCTGAAGGTCCTGTATTCACTAGATGGACGCAGTGCATTTGATAAGGGTGACTATCAGACAGATGCATCACATTGCATAAGGATTGGGGTGAGTGGCAATGGTGGATGGATAAATGGGGATGTGATGGAGTGTGAAGAAAGTGAAGACTGGGTGCTGCTGAAAGTTGAGTGGGTGTGATGAGTGGTGTGATGGAGAACACTTAGCAAGACAGAGTGAAAGGGGGCAGGGGCTTAAACCACATCAGCACATCAGCAAATGCACTCATTTTCTTGACCTGGTCAGGTCATTAAACCGCTTCCTGCACGACATCCAAAACCGGGGCACAATGCTCCTGCTTCTCACCTCCTCAGCTACCTCCAATCATGCCTTCTTGGCGAGAGTCGCAGGTTTCTTCTACCCATTGCTAGGGAAAGTATGCCCCTCCTGCTCCTGACTGCACCCAGCAGTAATTCCAGGTATGCATTATATAAATCTGGGTGCTGCCCCTGCTCTCTGTGTTGCCCCTGCTCTCTGTGTTGCCCCTGCTCTCTGTGCTGCCCCTGCTCTCTGTGTTGTTCCTGCTCTCTGTGTTGCCCCTGCTCTCTGTGTTGCCCCTGCTCTCTGTGCTGCCCCTGCTCTCTGTGTTGCCCCTGCTCTCTGTGTTGCCCCTGCTCTCTGTGCTGCCCCTGCTCTCTGTGTTGTTCCTGCTCTCTGTGCTGTCCCTGCTCTCTGTGTTGTTCCTGCTCTCTGTGCTGTCCCTGCTCTCTGTGTTGTTCCTGCTCTCTGTGCTGCCCCTGCTCTCTGTGCTGCCCCTGCTCTCTGTGTTGCCCCTGCTCTCTGTGCTGCCCCTGCTCTCTGTGCTGTCCCTGCTCTCTGTGCTGTCCCTGCTCTCTGTGTTGCCCCTGCTCTCTGTGCTGCCCCTGCTCTCTGTGTTGCCCCTGCTCTCTGTGCTGCCCCTGCTCTCTGTGTTGCCCCTGCTCTCAGTGCTGCCCCTGCTCTCTGTGCTGTCCCTGCTCTCTGTGCTGTCCCTGCTCTCTGTGCTGCCCCTGCTCTCTGTGTTGCCCCTGCTCTCTGTGCTGCCCCTGCTCTCTGTGTTGTCCTGCTCTCTGTGCTGCCCCTGCTCTCTGTGTTGTTCCTGCTCTCTGTGCTGCCCCTGCTCTCTGTGCATCCATCCTAAATACCTTCTGGCTCCTCCAAGTTACATTTCTACATTGTCCCTTTAAATAGAGATGAGATCACGTGATACAGGTGCGCCTCACACCTGCTGCTCAGCTTGGAGATGAGAAACCCGGAAGTCAAAATGTATTGCCTCAAACAAGCTGAAATTGGAGAATACGCATTGACTTGACCTCTGGGTTTCACCCACAATTCAACACTACCCCCACCACACTCCCTCCCCCGCTCGAAGCCACCTTCACATTAATATCGGGGCCATTTCAAAAAGTGCGGGACAGAGTGCACAATTGCACTTGCTAACAGAAGATTTGTAATGATACATTACATGAATGTACTCATGCACCCTGATTGTGCACCAGCCTGTAATAGTGCATGTAGTGACAGTGCAGTGCACAGATGGATGTGTGCTTCTGAGAGTTGATTCACAACGGGGGGCTCCCAGCAAGGAGCGGCACTTGCAGGACGCGCAGGTTGGGGCATTCGGGCTTCTTGCAAGCAGCGCTCCTCCCTGAGAATGCCCGGACATGGATTCAGCCCTGTGTACTCATGAGATACCATCTGCTCACTTGTTCACTGTGGTACAAGTATAGGGAACCAAGAGGCCCACCAGCTACATCCAAAACCACAGCACATAACTAATCGCCAACCCTCAGCGCCCTGACTTGAAGCAGGGACCAGCTATTAGCCAGAGTTATTAGTCAAGAGGCAGGTAAGAAAACTGTAGTTAGCATTAGTTTCCTAAGGCTAGAGAGAGAGTAAAAAAAAAACAGCCTGGGTTCCTGTTCATGATTGCTATCCAATGATTTCGACTGGAAAGTGTGTTGAAGATAGGATTTGGCTCAGCTATTGTGTCCTCCGCTATGATTGAACAGCCTCCCAAAACTTAAGATCCAGTTTTAACCTCCAGCACCCGACGAGCATGGGCGTGCGTGGGGTTAAAATCCTAGCAGCGAGCCTACCAATCTCATTCACATCGTCTTCGCGCCCGTCACCATTTTAACAGACGCGGTATGGGCAGCCAGAGAGGCCCTCGCCCCAGGCAGGTGAGCACCTCATTGACGTTCAAAAGTCAGGGTCTGAAGATGTAATTCAGACCCTGATGACATTTTAACAGCAAGCAGCTGCGTTCAGTGCCCGGCGCCAGCCTCACCAGAAGCACCGGGTGCGAAAAGAAAGAAAGAGTTGCATTTATATGGCGCCTTTCTCAACCTCAGGACATCCCAAAGAGCTTTACAGCCAATGAAGTACTGTTGAAGTGTAGTCACTGTTGTAATGTAGGAAACGCGGCAGCCAATTTGCGCACAGCAAGCTCCCACAAACAGCAATGTGATAATGACCAGATAGTCTGTTTTTTGTGATGTTGATTGAGGGATAAATATTGGCCCCAGGACACTGGGGATAACTCCCCTGCTCTTCTTCAAAATAGTGCCATGGGATCTTTTACATCCACTTGAGAGGACAGACGGGGCCTTGGTTGCATCTGAAAAAGCCTGCAGGCACTCACACTGGTAATTTCCTCGACGGTTCTCCTGTAACTTCGACAAAAAGTCATCAGAAACCTGTTTACAGCTTAAACAGTGTTTCCACCGCTCTCTGCTGAAGTTATGGCGGCCGATCAGGGGGATTCCTAAGGGAAGTTACCCCCTCGCCGTTTACGCTCACATGTGAAGAATGTATCCTTGGGTGAGAAACCAGAGAGCTCTTGGCACTAAAGGACCCATGTCCCATGTGCTTTCAGGAGAGGAAGGGAGAAAATTGGAAAGCAAAACTAAAGTCATTTTATGGCAGCAGATTGCTCAAAAGGCCTAACATAGGGCTAAAAACAAGATTTGAGAAAAGAAAGCAACATTGACCTCTTCTGCAAGTAACCAAACGCTTATTCAAAATCATCCACAAAATGTACCACAGCTCTTATGCACTCCTCGTAATACAACCCTCGGCGGTGGCTGCAAGGTGCTATCCGCGCGCCACTGGGATCATCGTGATCAAAGCAATGCTGAGTCAGTGACTTTTAAAGGCTGGTTATAGAGTGAGTTCAACAAAACCCTGGAAAGGGGTTCATTGCCTCCCCACTTACTGGAGCAATGAGCTATGGTATAGTTGTTATAAATTGGGAAGAAAGAAGAAAGAAAGGACTTGCATTTATTTAGCACATTTCATGACTTCAGGACATCTCAAAGCGCTTTACAGCCAATTAAATACTTTTGAAGTGCTGTAATGTAATGAAACACAGCAGCCAATTTGCACACAGCAAGGTCCCACAAACAGCAATTAGATAGATGTCCAGATAATCTGTTTTTAGCATTGTTGGTTATGGGATAAATATTGGCCAGTGCACTGAGAAAACTCCACTGCCATGGGATCTTTTACGTCCACCTGAGAGAGCAGACAGGACCTCGGTTTAATGTGTCACCCAAAAGACAGCACATAAGAACATAAGAAGTAGGAGCAGGAGTAGGCCATACGACCCTTCGGGCCTGCTCCGCCATTCAATAGGATCATGGCTGATCCGAACCTAGACTCACGTCCATTTCCCTGCCCGCTCCCCATAACCCTTAATTCCCTTATCAGCTAGGAAACTGTCTATCTCCGTTTTAAATTTATTTAATGTCGCAGCTTCCACAGCTCTCTGAGGTAGAAAATTCCATAGATTTACTACCCTCTGAGTGAAGAAGTTTCTCCTCATCTCAGTTTTGAAACGGCAGCCCCTTATTCTAAGATTATGCCCCCTAGTTCTAGTCTCACCCATCAGTGGAAACATCCTCCCCGCATCCACCCGATCAAGCCCTCTCACAATCTTATATGTTTCGATAAGATCGCCTCTCATTCTTCTGTATTCCAATGAGTAGAGGCCCAACCTACTCAACCTTTCCTCATAAGTCAACCCCTCATCTCCGGAATCAACCGAGTGAACCTTCTCTGAACTGCCTCTAGAGCAAGTATATCTTTTCTTAAATATGGAAACCAAAACTGTACGCAGTACTCCAGGTGTGGCCTCACCAGTACCCTGTACAGCTGAAGCAAGACTTCCCTGCTTTTATACTCCATCCCCCTTGCAATAAAAGCCAAGATTCCATTGGCCTTCCTGATCACCTGCTGTACCTGCATACTAACCGTCTGCACCTCCAACAGTGCAGCACTCCCTCAGCACTGCTCTGGAGTGTCAGCCTAGATTATGCGCTCAAGTCTCTGGAGTGGGACTCAAACCCACAACCTTCTGATTCAAAGTGCAAGAGCACTACCACTGAGCCAAGGCTGACACTTATAAACTCTCACCTCCAAGTCTTGACTCAGCGGAGAAAGATCATTTTTAAATGCAGGGGGAAAAAAGAGAAAGCTCCCATTTCATGCTCCTCCAACACCATTGACAGGAAATTAAAACGATTAAATTATCTGATTATTTAATGTTTCCCATGTAAGACTGCGTGAAAAATGTCGATTGAAAAACTGTCAGTTGTAGCGGAAATCCCAGGCTGCTTTGGAAGTACTCCTGAAAGATGCTAAATGCATCAACAACCCTTGTTGATGCATTTAAGAAGGAAGGAAGCACAGTGATGATGTCATTTACAAGAACCTGCATAAGGCTGATGGATGGGATTTCCAGCACAGGCAGAATGACTTGGCTCCGTAAAGGAATACATCCTGAATAGTAAGCTCTTAGCTCAGGCACGGCTATAATTATTGCAATATTCAAATACACGGAGAAGATACCCAGGCCCTAAATCATCTCAGGGCCTGAGATGCAGTGGGGGGGGGGGGGGTCGGGAGGGGAAAAGCAGGCACAAGAGCCCCAGGAGGGACTTGGAAAGGCAAGGTCTCCTCCCAGGAGAGAATCTGTAGACAGTTTCCTGATGTCAGGTCCCTGATGTCAGACGCCTTCTGCTGCTGGAATTTCCACCACTTCCATCTTCATTCTGCCCAATAATCTGGATGCCAGGAAGAAACAGGCAGCGGAATCATTTTAGGGCGGGGTTCATGACCTGAAAGACTCCAGAATTGCTGGTGTCACATTTTTTGATCGGCCCTCTTACACGGCAGCCCAAATACTTGCTGAGTTGCACTTTTTTTGGGAGCAGGAGGGGGAGGGGGAGACCTGCCTGTGGCACCCCTGTGCAGCCATTCAGTGCCACCTTTTCCTCTAGTTGGTGCCTAAGATGCAGTCACTAGAAATATTTAAATAAGATGATGGCTATCGATCACCCACAACCCCGGCTACCAGTCCCCCCACCTCTACCCCACCGGCTACCAATCCCTCCCCCCACCCCCACCTACTGGTCTTCCCCCCCCCCCGCAGGCTACCAATCAACCCCTCCCCCAGGCTACCGATCCCATCCCCTCACCAGCTGTCGATCACCCCGCCCCCCCCCCCCCCACCGGCTACCGATCATCCATCCTACCTACCGGCTACTGATGCCCTCCCCATTGCGCCCCCTCCCCCCCTTCCCCACGCCACCTGCTACTGATCACCCCCCACCCCGGCTACTAATCTCCCCCCACTGCCAACCCACCCCCCTCCCATCGCCCCCCGGTCACCAATCCCCCCCAGCTACCGATCCCCCCCCCCCCACCCCCCATCTCCACCACTACCCTCTGACCCAGTCGCCCCGCTTCCTCACTTGCCTGAGGGCCGATCTTCAAACACGCTTTGTCAGCCAGTTGCCTGCAACTCTCAGCAGCTCGTCTTCCTCATGGAAATGAGGTTCAACGTCCAATATCGGGGGTGCCTCGGGCCTCACCATTCAGGCGCAGGGAATGTACCCTGTTTCCCGCCACCCCTTCCCACACCAATGTGCGCTCAGAAATGGGCAAACCCAAATCTAGGCCCTCCCAGGCACTATTCAATTTACACATTTATATTCCCAATTTTCTCCCCATAACTCCTGAAACTGCTGCTGGGGGCACATTTCCACAACCACTGGCAGTCATCCAGTACTTCGCCCAAGTGGTCTTCCTTCGTGTGGAAATCTAACCGATGAATGTTGCTGTGGCAGGTATCCCAATCTCGCACAGAATCCAGGCTGCTTTTTCTACTCTCTAGCCCAATGTGCTAAGGCCAACACACCATCACCATCACCATCAACCCAGCTGGCACTAGAAGTCTCAGCACAGATGTAGGACCTTTCCCCTTCTTTCGTATCCCCAAACCCTGTCATACACATGAGGGGCATTCAGATTACCTGTTCCCAGGAGTCTGTCATTAGCGCTTTATAACTAGGGGGGCTGAGCGATTTGTCCTGGATGAAACATCCTCTTATCTTTCTTTCATCCCTGCAAAGAAGCATCTTTTCTGTGTGCAACACTCCCTCGCCTCCCAATGACCCAAACTAGATATAAAATTTGCAAGCTGTGGAATCGCAGGTGCAAACTCGCATGCTACCACTCTGTGGCACTCTAATGTAGAAAACAGGCAGAACAGTTTCCATTCAAAGCCACACTATCACCTTTGAAAAAGACGTAATTACCGGTGGCATTTTAGTTCGTTCACAATTATACTGTAGGTTTATTTTTCCTTCAATTATGTAGTAATGATTAATGAATCAGAAGTTTTGCCTCTATCAAGGGGATTATTTTAAGCACAATAAGGACCATTTTGGCATAAGGTAATGCCGAGTGCTAAAGCAGGCCTTGGGATATTCCGACCTAAGTAAACACACACCCTTGACTTCATTACTGCCATTAAGCTACGGGTAATTTGTCTTAAATTTTAATAACCTCTCAAGAGTCACAGACTCTATGGGGAAGTTATCAGAACTCAAATGAGCATTTTAAAAGTTTCCTGGTGTTGTTGCCTGCAATACTCTTGAACAAGCCCATTCATTTCTTATCTTTCATCTTCTAATCATCGTACACACCACCCATCATTATAATGGTGGTCTTCAGAACCAAGCACTTTATGTAGCAGGTCCAGTAACAGCAATGACTTGCATTTCTATAGCACCGTTAACGAAGAAAATGTCCCAAAATACCTTAAAGAGGCAGGAGATGAAATAAATAAAATAGGAATTGGGACACCCAGGCATGGTACGCGAGTTAAGAGGGGCAAACGAAAGCTAGGCCGAAAAGAGGAATTTGAGAAGGTTTTTAAAGGTAGAAAGAGAAGTGGAGACGTCGAGGGATTTATGGAAGGAATTCCAGAGCGACCCTTCCTCCCTCATCTCCTTCCACTCTTCTCCCCTTCCCCTCACTTGCCCACCCCTTCCCTCCTCCTTTCCTCTCCCCTTCCTCATCTCCATATTTACCTCCCATCGTTCTCCTCCCTCCTCCCCAAACTGTCCTGCTTCCCCCTCCCCTCCCCATCCTCCATCCAGCATTCCTACAGTATGAATAGTGGGAAACATGTGGAGGCTGTGTTTCCCTTATTTGCATGTCACGTGCCTGCCCCCACATGCCCACCCACATGTGGGCTTGTGCAGATCTCCCCTACCGATGGACTGGCCAGGGGGCAGGTCGGGACAGCAGAGCGCATCCCTGAGTTGCTTTCCCACCTCCACCCGCCCCAGTTTCTGCTGAGAAAATCAGTCTGGGAGGGGAAGCAGAAAGCCTGTGAGTGTGTGTGTGTGGGTGAGAGAAAAAAAAACAGGAAAAGGATGGTACTAGCCCCTGAGCCAGCTTCACCCTTCCATGATCCCTCTACCACCTCAGGCCCCAGGATTTAGAGAGTGCTCTTTTCTAAGGCTTTAAGGTATGTGGCTTTCATCCCACACAGCTTTGCTCTCTCCTGTTAATTGGCACCTTGTTCTGTAAACAGAGAAGTAGTGTTGAGATTTTGGAAGTTTGAAGAGCTCATACTGTGACACCCAAGCATACACTCTACATCCCAGCATGTGTGTGTAAACGAGAATACGTCATGCAGTCATGTTTAGTAAGAAGCCTGCTTTGCGGGCTCACTATATATATATGTAAATGTGACCGTATGGAGTATGGGCATGCTTGGGAAGCTAAGAAACAGCTGTAAAGTTGTCCGATTGCTTTGTATGTGGCCTCATTCAGTAGGTGGAGAAGAATCGCTTTTTAGCAGGCCTACTTTGCCCATGCACTTGGTTTAGGGAATAGCTGGGCACTCTTATTTTCTGAGATTGATAAACGTCTCCCTCATCTTCTCTCGGGTGGGCTGAAGGCTGGGCACCATCTTGGTTCTTCCTGTCATCCCACACAGAGTAATTCTCCTTTCACCCACTTTGTCAAGGAACAATTGCCATCCTGCAGCAATGCACGGTGCCATTTTTTTTTCAGGTACTGCCCCATGGTTTCCTGATATTTCCAGGCTCTGAGCAGTTTTGCCTCCAAAAAAAACTTACTTTTTACGCCAACTGCAGCCCTTTAATAGCTGCAGCAGCCCTGGGAATTCCAAGCTCACCGAGTGAGCTCCCAATGGGAGGCCCAATGAAGGCCAGGAGCTTTCTTACTTAATTAGGAAGGTCGGGTACAAAACGGATAAAGCCTACAGTGCTCCATTCCCACTCCAACATCATGGAAATCAGAAAATATACCTTATAATGTACATTTTTATCAATCAAAGCTGTCCCCAGTTCATTGTACTTAAACCTAGATTTGAAATCACTGTCAAAGCCATCTGCTGGAATCTAACCAATTTAGATTTCTTACTGAATCCAGATTTCTGCCGTTTAGAATTTAATACCAAAGCCAGACAGCTTGGGCCACGTTTTTGGGGGTGAGGGGGAAGGGGAGGAGATTGAGGACAGGGCTGACTTTACAATCAGTAATGTCTGCTTGCACCCACTGCGCAATCCTGCCCTCCAGAAGGGAAGGCCTGATATCTAACTGTTTGTAAGATAGGTCTGGATAATCATTTTAATAAAAAAAAAATCTTGGAAACTGCAAAAACAAAAGCAAAGAAGACAAAATAACACTGAATAAACTCTTTACAAAGTCGCTGTAAAAACAAGCAAAGGGCGTGGACCGTAAGTTGTTTTGATGCAAAACGGAGATAAAATTTAATGGAAAGGAATGGATTGCAAAAGGTACTCATTATTTTTATGGCACCAGCTTCCAGCAGAGTGCCTGTATCTGACCACTTTAGCACGCTGCTGTAGTTCAGTTCATTACAGCTTATGGAACTGTCAAGTAGAATGATGGCTTTGTTCTAAGGCAGTGGGTCTTAACAAGGAGCCCACAGCCATAACCTTCTCAGGCTGTTAATCACAAATCCTGTGCCAAGATGATGTTACAAAAGACAACTCAAGCCATTGTCAACTCCACAAAGGCGATGCATTTCTTTGGCTTCTTTTTTTTTATGTATCTGCTGCCTTTAAACACACAGCCGATAACGACTGTGTTGTCATTCTCCATTTTAATCCCTTTTGAACCTCGAGATTGCAGGAGCCATTCTGGCACCATGCCAACAATAACACAGGACTGCAAATGCCAGCTTTCATCAATGTGTACAGTACAGTGATGCGCCAGCAATGCTTAAAAAGGCAGCAACCAAAGGAAAGTCAGCGGGGGGGGGGGGGAATTTTAACCCCCACGGACGGGGGGGGGTTTGGGGGCAGGTGGGAAGGTAAAAATGATTTAAAACTCAAACCCGACCCCATCCCGCCCACTTATGGTTTTAAAGGCGGCGGGTCGGGGGGCGGGCAATCAATCCGCTCTCAGGAAGCGGGTCAGTCACTGAAATCTCTTAAGGAGGCTGCGTGCCTCCATTTGAACAGGATTTTTTATTTTTAACATGGAGGCTGGGATTCCTGGGCCTCAGGAATTCCCGGCAGGTAAAAGGAGGCGAGAAGGCTTGGATCCATCAGGTAAGTGCCTTCATTGCACTGCTTGTGGACCGGGAGCGTTTCCCCCCAGGCCCAACAAGCTTACCTCCACGCGATCGGACCCCCGTGATCGGCTGTCCGCCACCCTCTCCCCAAAGATGTCTGACCCCTCCACGATGTCCAATTCGCCCCCCCACACTCCTCCGCGATGTCAGTTAATTTCTGCAGGACGTGCGGGAAACCCATACTTCCGGGTTTCCCGTCCGAAAACCCCCCCCCCCACCTCAGCTCTCTTCCCGGACCCGAGTAAATATCAGGGCCATTGGGCTTGATCTTCTTTGGATTTAGCGACAGTTTTTGAGTGGATTCGGAACAGTAAAGTGGGGAAAATGTGGCGCAGCAACCTAGTCTAATTTCTCCACTGGCTCTGAAGGCCGTCACCACTCTGCCCTCCAATATCCCCACCCTCCCCCTCCCTCGATACTGGTGATCCTCAGTGTCCACCAGAAGACCACCCCGCCTCTCGATGGAAATTTACGTGCAATGATTACAATGTCACACTCAGTTTCCTTCCCCAACTGTCTGTCTAAAGAGCATCCACTGCAAAAGTGTTACTGCAGGTTACTATTTGACCCTCAACTTTGTTCCCCTCCAAATATGGATGAGCTGGATCCTTGCTCTCTTTTTTATTTGTTTTTGGGGATGTGAGTGATGCTGAAAAGGTCTCAGATATTGACTATCCCTAGTTGTGGTCCTCTTGAATTGTTGCAGTCCTTGTAGTGCATCGGAACATAGGAACAGGAGTAGCTCATTGAGCCTGTTCCGCCATTTTATTAGATCAGCTCCATTTGCTCCCTGTCTCTGACGCTATTACTTAACAAACATTTATCGATCTCAATTCCAGATTTCCACTACCTTTTGTGTGAAGAAGTGCTTCTTGATTTCACTCCTAAATGACCTAATTTTAAGATTTTAAGGTTACGCCCCCTTGTTCTGGATTCCCCCACCAGAGGAAATAGTTTCTCTGTATCTACTCTACCAGATCTCTATCACTTTAAACATCTTGATTAGATCACCCCTCAACCTTCTAAACTCAAGGGAATACAAACCATGGTTATACAAACTGGCTTCATAATTTAACCTTTTAAGTGCCAATATCATTCTGGTGATGGTGCTCCGCAATGGTGCTAGGTAAGAAATTCCAGGATACTGACCCAGTGACGATGAAGGACCAGCGATATATGTACAAGTCTGGATGGTGTATGACTTGGAGGATTGAAACCCTGATTTCTGGATTTTTTGCAATTTGGCAGCCATTGCCCTATCCCCAAAGGTGCCCTTTCCTATGACATTTCCCTTTACCTCTGTGTTGATGAGAAGGGTCAGGAGGAAGGACTGATGGAGATCAGACTGGCAGCACAGGTATATCAGTTGGCACCCACCCACCCACAGATACCCACCCAGCATGCCTGCTGATACAGGTATTCCTATCTGAACTCTTCAGGATGACAATGCCTCCGACGGCTCTGCCTCACAATAGAGCCTATCACAGTGTTGTGCCAGCTTCTTGCCCTGGACCTGGAGCCTCCATCAACCCAAGCAACAGCGCTGCCTGTGGCAGTGCAAATCACAACGGCACTCCATTTCTACTCTGCAGTTTCCTTTCAGGGACCATCGGGAGGTGACATAGAATCATAGAATAGAATCATACAACTCAGAAGGAGGCCATTAGCCCATTGTGCCTATGTCCAATTAGACCCACTCCAGTTTCCCCATAGCCCTGGAAACGTTTCCTTTTCAAGTATATATCCAATTCCCTTTTGAAAGTAACTATTGAATCTGCACCCTTTCAGGCAGTGCATTCCAGATCATAACTTGCTGTGTAAAAGCATTTCTCATCTCCCCTCTGGTTCTTTTGCCGCATGTGTGTCACATTAGTCAATAGGCATGATAAAAAGGAAAGTCTACGGGCTAGATAAAACAGGTAATGTTGCATGCTTTCATACATGGCTTGTTCCAGAATTTCATAAACTATGTCAACAGAAAAGGATTTCCTTCCTTAATTTAAAGCTGGTGTGTCATGCCAATCTTACACACAAAGCCTGTTACCCAGGGAGCTGTTGTGATTCCTTCATCTTAAGATACTTACAAATCCCAGCATTCCACATTTCCAAGGCAGGGGTCTGGATGGCAGCTTAGCGACAAGGTTACGCTCTATGGCAGTGGCTTATGACCTTGTTTATTTCAACTGTGCACCAACTGGTAGAAGCATCATCTTATACCTCTTAGCCAGTCATTCCTTCCCTTTTCCTGCACCTTTCCTGGCCTTGCACAAGTAGATATGCAGCAGCCTTAAGTAGAACCTCTGGCATTCATACTTACTGAGGTCCAGAGCCATCTCAAGCTCAGGAGACTCCGGGGTAGATCATGACTTTGTGCGATAGTGTAAAATGGGTGATAGCAAGTCGGAAGCCCAATTTACATTTCTCCCAACAGTCAATAGAAATAAAAATCTTGAAATCCTTTTTTATGAGCAATGAGTCATCCTATCATTTAAGTGAATATTGAGCAGTTGTTGTAAGGGACACAAGGTCCACTTATAGGAGTGACCGGTGATGCTGAACTCAAGGAGGAATCTAGCATAAAAACCCCAAAACTGTGAGAGACCAGCTCTGGCAAACAATGCATTTGCCATTTGGTGAATGCACTAATCCACTATCACATGTGGGCCTCCCCCAAGGCAAAAAACTCAAGGCTGTGGTAACCGTCATTGACTAGCAATGCCATGCCAGCCTTCCATTGTGGCTCCAAGTCACTCTACAGCAAGTCACATATCTTCTGCATGACCGCTCTGCTGAAACTAAGCTTGCGTATACACTGCTTCTCTGTACGGTCCAGATAACTTCTGCAGATGGGTTGGTGCCCAGCTCCCCCTGTGATGTCTGCGGTCCTTAGCATCCAGAAAAGCTTCACATAAGTCTTGGCTCAATGGTAGCACTCTCGCCTCTGAGTCAGAAGGAATTGGGTTCAAGCACCTTTCCAGAGACTTGAGCCCATGATCCTGGCTGACACTTCAGTGCAGTGCTGAGGGAGTGCTGCACTGTGGAGGTGCCGTCTTTCGGATGTGACGTTAAACCGAGACCCCCATCTCCCCTCTCAGGTGGGCGTAAAAGATCTAATGGCACTATTCGAAGAGCAGGGGAGCTCTCTTTAGTGTCCTGGCCAACAGTTAACCATCAAACAACATCACTAAAACAGATTGAGTTTTTGGACATTATCTCATTGCTGTTTGTGGGACGAAAATTGTTGTGCGCAAAATTTGGCTGCCGCCTACATTACAACAATGACTACACTTCAAAAGTACTTAATTGGCTGTGAAGTGCTTTGGGACAACCTGAGGTTCTGAAAGGTGCTATATAAATGCAAGTCTTTCTTTTCTTTCATACAACAAAAGGAGCAGATACCCAATAAGACAACTATTCACTGGTCAGGGACAGGAATCTCGCAACATTCCCCAGCACCCACAACAAAAAGTGCCAAAAAATGTAATTGCCCTACTTCTGCAGGTAAAGTGTCCAGAAAGGGTAGAATAGGCAAAAGCTCACCTGCTCTGTGTGCTTCTTTAAAAAGCAGGGTCTCACAAATGTAGCCTCTCTCCCCTCAATGTCCACTTTCATCGGGGCAGCCTCCTACCTGGCCTTCATTTGACCCGCAACCAGAAGTGGAGGAAAGCTTGTTGTAACATTCAATAATTCTACCCGATTTAAATGGCAATGGAGCACTCACAGGCAGATCCATGGAGAGGTCACAGGAAATGTTGGGGTGAAATGGGGTGCTAGCCCTGCATCCATTTGCACCAAACAATAGGTGGCTCTTGGAGGCACCAAAGAGGAATATCAGGCCATCCCAGTCAAAGTGTAGGCTCTTCCGACAGGCTAAGGTCTCACAATCAAAACTTTAATGAAGATATTAAATGACAAAAGCAGCATTTTGGTGGGTAGATTTGAAATGCAGTTGTGAAATATGTAATTTTTGATGTTTTAATTTAGCTTAGAGCTGTAGAGGCTGCCGCGAAACACAAATTAAGACTGAATCCATGTGTGGAAAAACAGAGACTTTTTAATACCACCAGCATGGTCCAAAATGGCTGAACAGACTGCTCCCAGAATTCTCTGGGAAAATCTTGAGGCCCCGCCCACTTCTTCTCTCCTGCCTTAAAGGCAAGGTGCCTTAAAGGCAAGGTGCTCGATATATTGTCCACGGACAGAAAAGTGGATAATGCCCGTTTAGGTGGCGATCCGCCACACAGCTCCCCCCAGAATCCGTTTAGGAGGTGTGGACGAGACGGTGCGGCGGTCTGATCGGCCGGCCGGAGCGGCTCTTGTAGGACGGCGGTGGACGTGGAACGGCCGGGCGTGGAGCCGCCGGGTGAATCGGCTTGAGGGCAGGTCGGCCGCGTGGTGGTGGACGAGCTACAGGGACCTGCTCACCGGGCTCCGAGTGTACTGGCTTGAGTCGATCAACCGACACTTTTTCGGTCCTGTCGCCCACTTGCAGGGTGAAAAATTTGGCCCCAGCCTGTAGCACCTTGTAGGGCCCATCGTACGGGGGTTGAAGGGGTCTGCGGTGGGCGTCGTGCCTGACGAAAATGAACCGTGCCTGGTGCAGGCTTAGTGGGACGTGTGAGGTGGATTCGCCGTGTCGGGCAATGGGCACCGGGGCGAACTGCAGCGCCGGTGAGGCAAAGTCGTGGCGTTGCTGGTCGGCTGACCAGGGTGTCGTGGCGGTGGGCAGGAACTCGCCGGGTACGCGCAGCGGCTCACCATACACGAGCTCTGCTGCCGATGCGTGGAGGTCTTCTTTAACCGCGGTGCGCAGGCCGAGGAGGACCCACGGAAGTCGGTCGGTCCAGGCGCCGTCCTGGAGGCTGGCTCGAAGAGATGCCTTCAAGGATCTGTGGAACCGCTCACACAGTCCGTTGGCTTGGGGGTGGTACGCTGTGGTGCGGTGAATGGTCACCTCGAGATTGCGTGCGACGGCGGTCCAGAGTTCAGAGGTAAATTGCGGACCTCTGTCCGACGTCATGTTGGAGGGGACGCCGAACCGTGCGACCCAGGTGCTGACGAAGGCTCTGGCGATGTCGGCAGTGGTGGTAGAGGTCAGTGGAATTGCCTTGGGCCAGCGCGTGGTGCGGTCAACGATCGTCAGCAAGTGCGTGTGGCCTTGCGACGGCGGCAGGGGCCCGACGATGTCCACATGGATGTGGTCGAATCTCCGCGAGGGGACGGTAAACTCCTCGAGGGGTGCTTTCGTGTGTTGCTGTACCTTGGCCCGTTGGCAGGCTAGGCAGGAGTTGGCCCAAGTACGCACATCCTTGCGAAGGCCGCGCCAGACAAAGTGGTTGGCTACCAATTTGATGGATGCGCGGGCGCCGGGGTGGGAGAGGTTGTGGAGAATGTCGAATACCCGGCGGCGCCAGGACGCTGGGACGACGGGCCGAGGTTGACAGAGGGATATGTCACACTTGACCGTGACTGCGGTCGGGCCACAGGCGACGTCGGCCAGGCGTAGCCCTGGTAGGTTGGTAGGTGCGGAGAGCAGATCAGGGTCGGTGATCTGGTCTGCTGCGAGTTGAGCGTAGTCGACTGCCAGGTGTGCGGCGTGGATGGCGGGGCAGGAGAGGCAGTCGGCTACCACATTGTCTCGGCCGGAGACGTGTTGGATGTCCGTGGTGAACTCGGACACTGCCGCGAGCTGGCGCTGCTGCCTGGCGGACCAGGGGTCGGTTGTCTTTGCCATTGCGAATGTCAGGGGCTTGTGGTCGACAAACGCAGTGAAGGGGTGGCCCTCACGCAAAAACCGAAAATGGCGGATCGCCAGGAACAGCACGAGGAGTTCGCGGTCGAAGGTGCTGTACTTGACCTCCGGGGGGCGTAGTTGGCGGCTGAAGAAGGCAAGTGGTTGCCTGGCGCCGTCGACCCACTGCTCATACATGGCGCCGACCGCGTGGTCGGAGGCGTCCGTGGTGAGCGCTACCCTGGCATTGGGCCGTGGGTGCGCGAGCAGGGTGGCGTTGGCGAGCGCGGTCTTGGTGGAGTCGAAGGCGGCGGACGCGTCTGCCGTCCATTCGACCGCCATCTTGCCGCTCCTGCCCCGGAGGGCATCATACGGGGGCCTCATGAGGGACGCCGCTTTGGGGATGAAGCGGTTATAGAAATTCACCATCCCGAGGAACTCCTGAGGCCTTTGATGGTGGTGGGGCGGGGAAATTGTTGGACGGCCTGCACCTTGGTGGGCAGGGGAATGGCCCCAGCATGGGTGATGTGGTGGCCGAGGAAGTCGATCTTGTCCAGGCCGAACTGGCATTTGGCTGGGCTGAGGATGAGCCCGTGGTCGCTGAGGCGCCCGAACAGGATGCGAAGGTGTTCGAGGTGTTCCTGCTTGGAGGAACTGGCTACCAGGATGTCGTCCAGGTAGACGAACAGGAACTTCAGGTCCCGAAGGACCGAGTCCATGAGCCGTTGGAAGGCCTGGGCCGCGTTTTTGAGGCCGAAGGGCATCCGCAGGAACTCGAACAGGCCGAAGGGGGTGATTACGGCCGTCTTGGGGACGTCCGCGGGGTGGACGGGGACTTGGTGGTATCCGTGCACCAGGTCGACCTTGGAAAAGACTGAGCGGCCGGCCAGTCTCGCCGAGAAGTCCTGAATGTGCGGCACGGGGTACCGATCAGGGGTGGTGACGTCGTTGAGGCGGCGGTAATCCCCGCAGGGGCGCCAACCTCTGCCTGGTTTGGGGGTGATGTGGAGTGGGGAGGCCCAGGGACTGTTGGAGCGGCGGATGATGCCGAGCTGTTCCATGGTGGCAAACTCGGTCCGCGCGATCTCCAGTTTGGTCGGGTCCAGCCTGCGGGCGTGGGCGTACACTGGGGGGGCCTGTGGTGGGGATGAAGTGTTCCACCCCGTGTTTGGCGGCCTCCGCGGAGAAGTTCGGATTGGTAAGGGCTGGGAATTCGGCCAGGAGTGCCGAGTAGTCATCCGTGGCCCGGGCGTGGCACTGTGACGCCATGTCGGCGGGTTGACGGGGGGCCATGGCGCCCAGGATGGGGGACATGGTGTTCATGTCCACGAGGTGGTGACGAGGGATGTCTACCAGTAGGCCGTGGGCGCACAGGAAATCTGCGCCGATGAGAGGGGAGAGCACCTTGGCAGTGATGAACTCCCATCGGTAGCGGCGACCAGTGAGGTCGAGGGTGACTGTCCGGGTGCCATACGTCCGGATTTCCGAGCCGTTAGCAGCAGCCAGCGCCGGTCCTCGTTCGCCCTTTTGGATGTCGAGGGAGGAGGCCGGGATGATGCTGTGCTGAGCTCCAGTGTCGCACAGGAACCGGCGGCCGGTTTTGTCATCCGTGACGTACAGCAGGGAGCCCGCATGGCCCACAGCCATTGCGGGGGCTGGTATGGGGGCGGACTTGAAAGAGCAGGGAGGTGTGCACCGTTTTGCCCTGGCGCTGAACCGTGCGTGGTAGTAACAGTGGCCCGGGTTAGTGGGGCGCGAAGTTCCCGTGGGCCTGGTGGCTGGTCCTTGTGGCCGCGTGCTGGCCGGTGAGGGGCGCGCCCAGGCATTGGCTGCCAGGTCCGGAGTGACGTCGCGGCTGGAGTGAGCGGACAGCAGCTTGTCGGCCTCATCGGCCAGGGCTTCCAGGTTCGTGAGGCTGGACGCCACGATCGCTGGGCGGATGCTGAGAGGGAGCTGGCGGATGAACAGCGTGCGGAAGAGGGATCCGGGTGGGCTCTCATCGGTGAGGGAGAGCATGTGGGAGAGGAGGTCTGACGGTGAGGCATCACCGAGGCCTGGAAGGTCGAGGAGGTGGCAGTTTCGCTGATATGCCGAGGCCGTAAATTTTTTAAGGAGCGCTGCCTTGAGATGTGCATACTTGCCTTCCTCTGGTGGGTTCTGCAGCGCTGTCCAAACCTTCGAAACTGTGGCGCTACCGAGTGATGTGACGAGGTAGTCGTACTGCGTCCCATCTGTGGTGATGTTTCACAGCCGGAAGCGGGATTCAGTTTGGAGAAACCAGGCTTCGGGCTGGTTTTCCCAAAACTCCGGCAGTTTCACGGAAACTGCGTTCGTGTCCGCCATTGCAGTGCTCGGAATACGTTCTGAGCGTCGGGGTCACCAATGTTGAGGCTGCCGCGAAACACGAATTAAGACTGAATCCATGTGTGGAAAAACAGAGACTTTTTAATACCACTGCATGGTCCAAAATGGCTGAACAGACTGCTCCCAGAATTCTCTGGGAAAATCCTGAGGCCCCGCCCACTTCTTCTCTCCTGCCTTAAAGGCAAGGTACCTTAAAGCCAAGGTGCTCGATATATTGTCCACGGACAGAAAAGTGGGAAATGCCCGTTTAGGTGGCGATCCGCCACAAAACCTTATCTTGGATTTAAAAATTTCAGTTAGAGAAAAATAAAGCAGATACATTTTCCTCTTCCATGTGCTTGGGAAATCTGCGTTCCCTGGGAGTTGGGAAGAGGAAAAAGGGGCAGAGACCTGTTACATCAGGTCTCCTCTCCATTATGCCACCTCAGGATGTCCTAGGGCTTCCACAATGATTGTAACTAGGCCTGCACCTGTAGTATATGCAGGCCCAATGTTGCATGGGGGCGATTTTGCCAGCCCTGGGGAGGCGGGTTTGGAGGCGGGACTGCCGGAAAAATGGCAGAATCTGGGGGCAGGTACTCATCTTCCCAGGAGGCGGGTAGCCGACCCACGCTGGGAACTGCCTCCCTGAGGCGGGAAGGGGATTAGTGCACTTAACTGCCTGTTAACAGGTAGTTAACAGGCAGTTTTTTGGCTAATCCCTATTTTCAGCCCTGAAGTGTGGGCTTCCTGACGGCTCCGAACCTCGCCAGGGTCAGCGAGGTGAGCCGTGGGTCTGTGGGGGTCGGAGGGACCGAGATGTCCGATGTGCAGGTGAGTGATGAGTGCATGTGTGCAGAGGTAAGTGTGTTAGGTGTGTTTAAAATGCTTTATAAGTTTTACTTACCTTTACTTCTTCCTGCAGGCTTCCTCCCTTCAGGTTTCAGAGTCCCTCAGCTCACTGGCACAGAAAGCAGAATGGCCGCTGAACTGTCAAAAGCTGCAGCCTTCTGCTTTCTGCTCAGGAGAGCTCTCTAACTCAGCCTGAGTGACAGGGCTGAACTTAGAGGACAGATTGTCAGTGTTTGACAGCTTCACAGAGCTGTCAAACGATGACATTTCATCTGTCAAAAGCTCTTGACAGATGAAACGTCACTCGCTGATGTCACCTGTAACCGGCTTTCCCTTAATTGGCCTGCTATGTCCGCTGGGCGGGCTTAACAAGGTCAATCAAGGGAAAATAGCGCGGGTTGACCACAAGTCGACGGAGGCGGGACTAAATCCCGACAAGTGGGAGTCCCGCCTCCAAAAGCTCCCCATTGACAAAATCCTGCCCATGAGTCAGGAGGGTGACAGTCCTGCCAAGGGGGCTCAACAATTTAAAATTGTCAATGGGGAGAGTGGTTAGGAGAAATTTCTTTACAATAGCGCTTATAACACTTTGCCACAGGGTCCATTGTGTCTTGTAAAGGAAGAATAGACAAACATTTGAAGCAGAGGAAGATACAAGGCTATGGACAGCACTCTGGATTTGGACTCGGTGGTTGAGGCAGGATTCCTGCACCTGATCAGTAATCCTGCTGAAAAGCGTGGAGATGTTGGTTGTGGATAGGATCAGGCTCAATTGTGATTGTTCCCCCCTTGTGACCAAATAGCCTGCCAGCATTCAGCGACAAGAGGCCCACACCATAATGACGGTCACTTGGGCGAGGAACCAGAGGGAAGGGAGAAAAACTGATAAGAGAAACCATTAAAAAGTTTTATTTTGAAAAATAATTTACGGCAGGAGTGACAATGTCATCGCATCACAAGCATGTATAATTGTCTTTCCCTCTATTTGCTCAGGTGGCAAGTTGTCTTGCCAAGACAATGTCCCTTTAAAGAGAACTGTTAACTGTCTCAAATGCCAGATCAACAGGAAGCCAAAACCTCAGAGCACAAGAGGGGAAAAGAAACAGGTCAGGTGACTAATATTCCCTGAACTGGAGTGCGCACCAAAGATCAATTCCCTTCTTGAAACAAATGTTTTCAACTTCTGTTCTGGACTGATATATCCTCTCACTGCTCCCATTTTTCACATCCCTTCCTGTTTTTTATCAATAAATGAAACAGATCTACATTCCTGTCAGTGGAGTGGTGGTTCCAGAGAACCCCGGAGAGGGATAGGCCTGGTTGCTTGCTTTCTCGACCTAAACAACAGATGGCGCTCTTGCACTTACATATTTTCAAAAGGGTCACTCTTGTCAAAGAACAAATGTTGCCTGAAAGGACCTAATTTCACAAATTCTAAATTAAACTTTACTCTAAGCGATTGCTTTGAAGTTGTGTTGATTGGTCTCTGTGTGCTCAATAAGCTGATAGAGCACAGTGTTATAAAAGTTTATATTATTTTAACTTTGTATCTTGTATCCACGTTAGAGACTCTGTTACGATAGCAAAATACTGCGGATGCTGGAAATCGAAATAACATCAGAAAACGCTGGAAAGTTCTGATAAAGGTCTTCGACCTGAAACGTTAACTCTGTTTCTCTCTCCACGGATGCTGCCTGGCCTGCTTAGTTTTTCCAGCGTTTTCTGTTGTTATTTCGAGACTCTGTTGCCTGGTTTCCAACAAAGAAATACAAATTGATGTGATTTTATGATGTGTTGCCATTGAGCTGATAATCATGTATCCACTCGTTTTTAGGTTTCACTAGAGCTATACTAAAAACTTAAAATAAAAATAAAAATTCATCGCATTATGAAAGATACGTTTATATGGAGTCTTATCACACCTCTCAAACATCTTACAGTGCTTCACATGCAATGAGTTACTTTAATGTGCAATGATTGTTGTTGCGTAGGCAAATTTATCAGCCATTTTGCACACAGTAAGATCCCACAAACAACAAAATCAATGACCAGTTAACCTGCTTTTAATGGTTTTTTGGTTGAGGGAGGAATGTTAGCTAGGACATGGGATAAACTTCATGGGATAATTAATATCAACCTGAACTACCAGAATTGGCAGCGCCAAGGTTTAATATCTCATCCAAAGGACAGGACCTCCAACAATTCAGCATTCCCTCAGTACTGCACTGTATTCACCAAGCCATCCAAACCATATTTAATCTCCTGCTTTGTGCTGCATTAGCTGGTCCAGGTAGTTGGGCCGCTACAATTGGCCTCCCAATCCCTGAGCTACAGGGAGAGCAAAAATCAGCCAGGGTTCCTGTTCCTAATCGCTATCTAGTGACCCCCTGGTGGAAAGTGTGTGTGTGGACAACAGAGGTATTGGGCCATCCAGCATTAAATTGCCTGCCAAAACTCGCTGTCCTGTTATCTACTGGTACCTTTCCCTTCGGTGAGATACCAGAAGATTACCCAGTGGCCCATCGAACTGTACCCTAGCAAAATCCAACACCTTCATCAGAGAAGGGCAGCAAAGGAGGAGAAAACCGGTGAAGCCTGGAGGTCTTTCTTACTTTCTATGATACTGGAGGGAGCACGCGTTCAGTTTATGGTGACACTAGATCAGCAGCCAGATCCTGAAAAGCACAAATCAAAATGCAGCCACTTGCATTGGAAATAAGGTTACACTCAAACATACTGTATGTTGTCTGGACTGACACCAGAAGCAATTTGTGGTTTAGTTTCACAAGATAAATTACAGCATCAGGCTTCATGCTTAAATATCACATCAGCATATTTCTGGCTATAATGAGGCTGTGTTTGTTTTAAGGAAGATTTAGTAAAACAATGTGTGGGATCTCAGCTGCAATTATTCAATGTGTACCCCGCACTGGGATGTATTATCACAGAGAATGAGACACTGCATCCTCTCAGAACATTTCAGCAACTCTCAAAAAAGAAAAATATGCAAAATGCCCTGAACAAACTCAGCCACTTGTCTGTTCCATTGCATGAGGGTTCTTAACAACTGCATAGAACACAGCAAGAAATGGGAGAGGTGTGATATTCTCCAAAGTCAAACAAGCACTTAAAGCAGAAGGAAAGTCTAGGGGAAATATTGCTTATTTCATGTAATTCTCCCATTTTATAGATTGAAACAGTAATCTCACCCAGCTCAGGTTTTCCAACAGCCATCCAGCTGGGCACCCGAGCTCCCATCTACACAAACTCCAGCTCAAACAGAACCGTGCGACCTGTGGCATATCTGCCGCCACCCATGTCCATACTGACTTTCATTGGCGCCTAATGGCCAGCACTCTGACTTCAAAATCCTCTTTCGAATTTAAAAATCCCTCCATGTCCTTGCCCCACCCGATTTCTGCGACTTCCTACAACCTAAGTTCCAACTCGAACCCTCCGCACTTCTGCTCCTGGACTACCTGTCATCCCCCCTCTCTACCCACCATCGGTGGCATAGCCTTCAGCCATCAGCCCTACAGTCTGGAATTCTCTTAAACCTCTCCATTTTGCTGCATCTTTCCCACCTTCAGAAGCCTCCTTATAACCGACACCATTGACTGTGCCTTTGGTCACCTCCCCAACCTCCCAATTCTTGCTTGGTGTTGGATCTTCTGTGAAATGTTTTGCTACTTTAAACATGGTATGTAAACATAGAAAAGTTTTGTGTCACACTTAAAGTGTCACACCTTGTTAAACAGGCCAAATAATCCTAAAAGAGAATTTTAAAAAAAAGAGAGAAAGCCAGTCATTTCCTGCTGGTTTTCTGATCAGGGATTTACAAGCAGCTGCCAATCTTCACTCAGAAATGAACCTCAATAGGTGTCCATTTGGACAACTTCTTGATAGAAAGTACTTGAGCAGTGGCAAGCCAGGTTAAGCACAGCTGTGTCTTAGCAGCTGATAAGCAGTCATGCTCCAGACCCCAAACTACTTGTGAGCAATGCCACAGGAGATCATTTAATAAGAATAAGTTGTTTTCACATACAATAAAATATATGAGCCGGATTCCCTCAACCAATCCAGTGGTCACCCGTCATAACTCCGAAATGAATGTGGTAAAAGGTCTTGACCCTGCTCGGCTTTGTAAGGGGTGGAAGATCAGCTATGTCACAGGGGACAGGGCCAAGCCTGACTATACTGGGAGTTCCTGCTTCTCCAGCCCATAAAGGACCTGACTTAAGACTGGAAGCTGGTACTGTGTCAGAGGAAGTGTACCAGACTCCAGAAGTGCAAAGGTTGGCCCCACTGGGGGCAGTGGGGGCGGGGGGCGGCGGTCCAGGATAGGGAAGTGACCTAGACCCTGAAGATGGAGACTTAAAAAATATAGGGGTAGAAATTAGGTCGCGCCCCATTTGGGGCGCAAATATCGTCCGGACGCAAATATTAGCGCCTGGCGCTAATTATCGGCACTGACGGGAAACTTCACTTTTACCGCCCCGGGAGGTGAGTGGAGCGCTAAAGCAGGCGCTGCACACCTCTCTTAAGGCGCAAAGGCCGAGCAGTGAGGCGCTAACTCGGAGCGCTGGCGAAGCTCATGTAATGTCAGTCAGCAATGGAACACACACACAATGGCACGGGCCAGTTCTTAAAGGGGATGGTTAATCTTGCTTTCCATCCACATCCTGTTCATTGCAGCCTTGAATCTCGGCCTGGAGAGACTTGCACATCAAATGTGCTGGAAAGAACAATGGAGAGCACCAGGCAAAGAGCTCAGAGTGCAGCTCCCACGGTCTCTGCTAAATCGATACAAGGAATGGCAAATCAAAATGAACCTGCAAAGTGCTGCTCAGTACCCAAAACTCCTTCACACAACGTTGAATCTCTCCAGAAGTCTCTCCCTCTCTCTCTCAGAATGTATAGTTCAAAAATGCCACCAACAATAAAAGACAGGAAGAGGCCCCCTTTAAATAGCGCCCCCCCCAGCCCCACAGCGATTGATAGCGTTCCAGTCTTCTGGTCGTTGGAAGCGCCAGGCGGTAAGGCAGGGGGCGCCACTCAATTTCCGCTACGGGGCGCCCCAAGGGCGTTGCACCATGGAATGACGTCACAATCTGCGCGCGCAGGTGGTCGCAGCGGTAAGTTTTAGCGCCGCCGCACAATCTCAAGTTAAGTTCTCGAGCGGCGCAAACATCGCTGCGCCCGGGCGTTAGCGGCTTTGCGCCCCATTAGCGCCCTCTTAAGGCGCTAACGGGTGGCGCAACCAAGTGAATTTTTACCCCATAGTATCTGCCCCCTTACACAGAGAAGAACGCCTATGTTAAATCTCCCTTTAATCTTCTCTGCTTTAAGGAGAACAATCCCAGTTTTTCTAGTCTCTTAAGGTTTAGAATTCATTAATTGTAGGAACTCACTTCCTAGTTTATATGGATTATTTTCCGAATACAATGAAAACAAAAACTCTTTACCAGCTGTATATAGACAGCAAGAAATTCATCCCTTTACTGTGCCTCACTGCTGGAGATAAGTTTACCTGCCAGAGAAATGTGATGGCAATCCAGCTCATTTGATTCATACAGGTAGATTTTCAACTTGCAGTTCTCCCCATCGCAGCATCAAACTGATTTTCTTATTTTAATAATTTGAGGATCTTTGCTTCCAGTGCCCTGCTTGACAGTCCATTCCAGATACTGTCCACTCTTCCTGACATCAGTCCTAAATTTATCTTTCAACAGTTTGAACCTGTTTCTCCTTTTATCATACTGCTTTGGTTTTACTTGTAGCCGTATTTTGGATTTATTTTTTCTATATCTTTTGCTGCCTTATACACGGCCGAGGAGCGAGTCGCTAACTCAGAGCACGGGCGCAGCGCAGGTGCTGTCAGTTAGCGATGGAACACAGACACACTGGCGCCGGACAGTTCTTAAAGGGGAGGGTCGATCTTGCACTCCAGCCACACCCTGCTCATTGGAGCCTTGAATCTCGGCCTGGAGAGACCTGTGCCTAAATCTTCCAGCCATGGACTATGGAGAGGGTGAGAGAACGAGCTCAGCGCTTCAGCGAGCGGGCCTTGGATGCTCTGGTTGGCGCGGTGGAGCGCAGAAGATCTATACTCTTCCCTGAGAGTGGCAGGAGGCCTTTGCCGCACGAGTACAGAAGAGTGTGGCGGGAGGTGGCTCAGAGCGTCTCCTCCAGGAGCATGGTGCCCAGGACCCATATACAATGTCAAAAAAAGTTCAACGACCTCACTCGGATCATCAGGGTGAGTGGCTTTTTTTCAATACCTCCCCATCTCTCCATCTCAACCTCACTCTATGGCCAGAGGGTCTTAAAACCCCAATGCACAACACTCATCCAACACCTATGGCCCTCTCATGAAACACACACGCACATTCCACACTTTGCATACAGTAAGGGCTATTCACCTATGGGAGGCACATCAGGCAAGACCATGGCTGTATATTTACTCAGACGCCGTCCTTTTTCTTGCAGGCCAAGCTATCTCATAATAGGAGACAGCAGCAACGGACGGGTGGAGGGCGGACTCAGCTGCAACCCCTCAGCGATCTTGAGGCGCGCATCCACAGGATTGTGGCAAGCCGGGTGATCGGTCCCGTCGCCACTGGAGACGCCGATCCCGTTCGGGACAGCAATGGTAAGGTCATCACCTTTTTGTCCTCTGTCCTTCCACTTGTCCCTCACAACACCAGCCTTTGACACTTTCAATCCAACTTACTAAATCGCTGCACTCATTCCTCCCTTACTGCCCCCCTGTCTTCACACTAAAGCCACTCCTGTACCTCCCTGCTTTCAGATGGTGATTCACCAGCTGAGGAGACGGGCCCTGAAGCTGCCAGTGGGAGTGAAGCTGCAGCCGAGGAGGGAGATGAAGGTGGAGCATCAGCGCCACCCTCTCCCGAGGAAGCCCATGCCCACACTGGGAACACGCCATGGGGGTAGGGAAGCTCGGGGGCCTTCTCCCCGGAGGGAGAGTATGCCAGCGAGTCCTACTGCACTGGACGCAGAGGAGGAGCGGCTCATCGCTGAATTGAACACCCAGGCGGTGGACATGCACACTGAGCTCATGGGTGCAGTGGGAAGGGTGCCCGAATGCATTGAATCACTGGCAAGGAGTGTGGAGCACTTCGCTGTAGTACAGGCGGATGCCACGCAAATGTTTAGTGCTGCAATTCAGTCAATGGCTGCCATGAACCCATCTCTGACTGCTCTCCTGCAGAATCAGATTGAGGCCACGCGAGCACTGACTGCTGCCATCCTCGATGGTTCGTACACATTTCCCCGGGGCTCTCACCGCGCCGCAGCAGGCCAGCAATCTGTACTCCAGCAGATTGCTCCAGATGCTGAAGTGCTGCCCCGTGGGAGTGCCAGTGTGTCAGTCGAGCAGGGAGTTGCTGTCCTCCTCAAGATGACAGCATTTCTGCTGCCACCACTGTCACTTCTCCACTGCACTTGCCACCGCCTGTAGGACAGACTGCTGCCGCCCATGCAGAGTTGGTGCAGTCTACAGCTGGGCCCTCCAGGCCCAGAACTGGTCGAGGCCGTCCTTCAAGGGCATCTGCAGTCTCAGGTTCTGACAATCAGCAGCCTTCCACCAGCCTTGCTGCAGCCACTGAGGTCCCATTACGGAGGAGCAGTAGGGTGGGAAGGGGGGAAGTGCGCAAGGGAAGGAGATCACCCTCGAAGGGCAAAAAGTAGGAGGTGTGACAAAATGTTGGTCATTTTTTTATTAAAGGCCGAGGTTCATGGTCAAACTTTTGAACATTATCTCCAGGTTATAAGAACCAGTTATGTTAATGACTGTGTTTTTGTGTTTCTTTCTATTAGTTTGTCATGAGGAAATGACACACACAGAGTTTGTGAAATAAATAAGTTTTTGTATTCAAAATGTACATGTTTGGTCTTTGGAATCATTGCTGCCTTGGCCGGCTTAGGGGTTGCGGGTTGGTTTCATTCATGTTGTTCTCAATGGCAGAAGCCATTTCCTCAGCAGGGGCCTAGAAGCGGCTTGCTATCAGCCGTTGACGGACGGCCCTTCCAGTTTCTACATTGTGGGCCTCTCTCCCGCCTTGGTGCTGCTGATGATCATCCTCCTCCTCTTCCTCCTCCTCTTCCTCCTCCTCCTCTGGTGGTGCTCCAAGGTCTGGTGGCATTGGCTGGGTCCTGAGGATTGCCAGGTTATGCAGCATGCAGCACACAACTACGAAGTGGGAAACTCGCTCAGGCGAGTACTGCAGGGCTCCTCCAGAATGGTCCAGACAGCGGAACCGTTGCTTGAGCACGCCGATTGTGTGCTCAACGATGTTCCTGGTAGCTTGATGGCTCTCGTTGTACCGCAGCTCAGCAGGGGTGTTGGGCGTACGGAGCGGTGTCATCAGTCAGGTGCTCAGTGAATATCCCTTGTCCCTGAGAAGCCAACCAACTGGCTGATGCGGTGCCTGGAAAAGTTCTGCCACAGTAGTCTGGCGCAGGATGAATGCATCGTGGCAGCTGCCAGGATAGTGGGCATTGACAGCGAGTATCAGCTGTCTGTGGTCACAGACCAACTGAACGTTTAAGGAATGGAACCCCTTTCTGTTGCGGAAATCCTCGGCATTCTCATGTGGAGCATGCAAAGCCACATGCGTGCAGTCAATGGCGCCCTGCACCATGAGGAAGTCCGCTATCTTAGCAAAGCCCATTGCGCATTCTTGCTGCTTGTCTGGGGTCATGGGGAAAGAGATGTACTCTCGTCTCCTTTTAAAGAGGGCATTTGTGACCTGACGGATGCAGCAATGCACCGCGAACTGGGAGATATTGGCGATGTCCCCAGTAGCTGATTGAATTGAGCCAGTGGCATAAAAGTTCAGAGCCACTGCGATCTTCACTGCCACCGACAGAGACGTCCTGGACCTCAGTTGAGGCTGCAGATCTGGCTGCAGCAGGTGGCAGAGCTCAGTGACCACCTCCTTGCTGAAGCGCAGCCTTCGCAAACACTGCTCCTCAGACATATTAATATATGTGAATTGTTGGCGATATACCCTGGGAGGGTAAGGTCTCCTGTACAGAGGCCTGTTGGCCCTCCTCCGTCTGGCCATGATTGCCACTCTCTCTCTGCGTCTCTGTGTCCTCCGATTCTGGTGGCGCAGAACGACGCCCCCAATCAGTACAGCCCCCATAGTCTCTTGGCAATCAAAGTTATGAAGGCCAAAAACCAAAGTACCTGCAAAGTTATGATCAGTAGCCAAAACTACCTCACACAGCGTTGACTCAATGCAGAAGTCTCTCTTTCTCTCTCTCCGAATCTCTCTCTCTCTCTCTCAGAACGAGTGGTGCAAAAATGTCAACCACAGAGAAAGACAGGAAGAGGCCCCCTTTAAATAGCGCCCCCCCAGCCCCACAGCGACTGGGGAGCGTTCCAGTCTTCCGGTCGTTGGTTGCGTCAGGCGGAAAGGATGGGGGCGCCACTCAATTTCCGCTCCAGGGCGCCACAAGGGCGTTGCACCCTCGTATGACGTCAAGATCTGCGTGCGCAGGAGATCGCGGCGGTAAAGTTTAGCGCCGCCGCAAAATGTCTAGTTAATTTCGCGAGCGGCGCAAACATCACTGCGCCCGGGCGCTAGTTGCTTTGCGCCCCATTAGCACCCTCTTAAGGCGCTAACGGGAGGCACAACCAACTGAATTTTTCCCCCTATGGCTCCCTTGTCCTAGACTCCCCCCACCAGCGGAAAAAGTTTCTCTCATCATGAAGAAAATATTCTGATTTGTCTTTCTCAGATCCAAAGTGGATGGCCTCACACTTCCCCACATTGCCCACTCACTATGGCCTTTTGTAACTTCCTACTCTGATCGACACAACTTACTGCGCCTCCTTAACTTAACGTCATCTGAAAACTTGGATATACAATTCTCGATATGGTGAAACGCTGAGGTTCCAGTACAGGTCCCTGGAGAAAACCAGTTGTCAAATCCTAACAATCAGAGAACGAGCCCTTTATCCCTACTGTCTCCTACCTCCGATTCCATGCATTTTCATTTTTGCTAATAATCTCTTGTGCAGTGCGTGGAGGAGGAATTCCAGACAGGACATCTGGAAGTATGGGAATTTTTTGAGGATGTAACTGGTAAAATAGATAAGGGAGAACCAGTGGATGTGGTGCATTTGGACTTCCAAAAGGCTTTCGATAAGGTCCCACATAAGAGATTAGCGTGTAAAGTTAAAGCACACGGGATTGGGGGCAAGGTATTGACTTGGATAGAGAACTGGTTGGCAGACAGAAGGCAAAGAGTTGGAATAAACGGGTCTTTTTCTGAGTGGCAGGCAGTGACTACCGCAGGGATCGGTCCTTGGACCCCAGCTATTCACAATATATATTAATGATCTAGACAAGGGAACTAGATGTAATAGCTCCAAGTTTGCAGATGACACAAAACTGGGTGGGCGTGTGTGCTGCGAGGAGGATGCCGAGAAACTCCAGGATGATTTGGACAGGTTGGATGATTGGGCAGAAGCGTGGCAGATGCAATATAACGTGGATAAATGCGAGGTTATCCACTTTGGTGTCAAAAACAGAAAGGAAGATTATTATCTGAATGGCAATAGATTGGGAGAAGGGGAAGTGCAACGAGACCTGGGTGTCCTTGTGCACCAGTCGCTGAAGGTAAGCATGCAGGTGCAGCAGGCGGTTAAGAAGGCAAATGGTATGTTGGCCTTCATAGCAAGAGGGTTTGAGTACAGGAACAAGGATGTCTTGCTGCAGTTGTACAGGGCCTTGGTGAGACCACACCTTGAGTGTTGTGTGCAGTTTTGGTCGCCTTATCTGAGGAAGGATGTTCTTGCCATGGAAGGAGTTCAGCGAAGATTCACAAGGCTGATACCTGGGATGGCAGGAATGACGTATGAAGAGAGATTGGGTCGATTGGGCTTATACTCGCTGGAGTTTAGAAGAATGAGAGGGGATCTCATTGAAACTTATAAAATTCTGACAGGTCTGGACAAACTAGATGCAGGAAGGATGTTCCCGATGGTCGGGGAGTCCAGAACCAGGGGTCACAGTCTAAAGATAAGGGGCAAGCCATTTAGGACAGAGATGAGGAGGAATTTCTTCACCCAGAGAGTGGTGAACCTGTGGAATTCTCTACCACAGAAGGCAGTAGAGGCCAATTCATTAAATATATTCAAGAAGGAGTTAGATATATTTCTTAAGGCTAAAGGGATCAAGGGACATGGGGAGAAAGCAGGGACAGGGTACTGAATTTGGATGATCAGCCATGATTGCATTGAATGGCGGAGCAGGCTAGAGGGGCCGAATGACCTACTCCTGCTCCTATCTTCTATGATTCTATGATTCTATGATTCCTGCTGAAATTAAAAGCAGAATGTATTTAAAAAAATTTCACCAGGTTTCCCGCCTAACCGTCAGCCTGATTGATAGGCTGCCTGCCCGTTGGACCGGAAAGCCTGTGGCACAAGCCAGGGAGCAGAGTAGTGGGAAGGAGGGAGAGATCGTGGGGAGGGAGGATCGTGGTCGGGGGGAATCATGGGCGGGGGAGAGATCATTGCTGGAGGGAGAGATCATGGTTGGGGGGAGGAGATCGTGGTCACGGGGAGAGATTGTGGTCGGGGGGGTGGTGGGCGGGGGTGGTGCAGAAGAGATTGTGTAGGTAGGTACTGTAAGGAATGATCTCCTAGACTAGTTTCGATTGTTTAAGGGGGCGGGGGGGGTCGGAGACGAATTTCCTAGATTTATTTCCCCAAATTGGCCTGGGTTTTTATCTGTTATTTCACCTCTTCCAGTCGATCACATGGTTTTGGGTGGGGTGGAAAGTGTATGTATTGAGATACACAAGGTATCACAATTGTGTGGGACAGGCCGGATGGACCAGAGGGTTGTTTTCCTGTAGGTCATTGCTTGTATGTTAATCTGTTATTAGGGACAGAGTGAATGAGCATTTGGACAAATATGAGCTGATCAGAGAGAGCCAGCATGGACTTGTAAAGGGCAAGTTATGTCTAACAAATCTAGTTGCATTTTTTGAGGAGGTGACTAATGTGGTAGAAGGGAGTGTCCATGGATGTTATTTATATGGACTTCCAGAAGGAATTCGACAAGATTCCACATAAGAGATTGTTAACAAATATGCAAGCACACAGAATTGGAGGCAACCTTTTGGCTTGGATAGGGAATTGGTTAGGAGGTTGGAGACAAAGAGTAGAGATAATGGATATGTACTTAAATTGGCAGGATGTGACTAGTGATGTCCCCCAGGGATCTGTACTGTGGCCATAGCTTTTCACTATATTTATAAATGACTTAGATGAAGGAATAAAGAGCCGTATATCTACATTTGCTGATGACACTAAGTTAAGTGGCACAGTAAATAGTGTAGATGGGAGCAGAAAGTTGCAAAGGGACATCGATATATTAAGTGAGTGGGCAAAACTGTGGCAGATGGAGTCCAATGTGGGGAAATGTGACGTCAAGCACGTTGGACCCAAGAAAGATCGATCAGTGTATTTTCTAAATGGCAAGAAGCTAGGAACTGTGAAGGAGCAGAGTGATTTAGGGGTCCAAGTACAGAAATCACTAAAAGCTAGTGGACAGGTCCAAAAAATAATTAAAAAGGCTAATGGAATGTTGGCCTTGATCTCAAGGGAGCTGGAATACAAAAGTGTGGAAGTTATGTTACTGCTGTACAGAGCTCTGGTTAGACCCCATCTGGAGTACAGCATACAGTTCTGGGCACTGCACCTCAGGAAGGATATACAGGAAACTTTCGTTTATCCGGCACCGACGGGACCGGCGTGGTGCCGGTTGATCGAAAGTGCCGGATTACAGAGAGGTATACTTACCAAGGTACGAGAGCCCCGTACACGGCCACAGGCTGAACAATTGGGACCCGGAGAGGGAAGGTAAATGAGACTCCGGCTTTTTCCTCCGTGGCGGCGACAGGTCCGAGTCGGAAGAACGTTGACCCCCCTTTCGTGGGGGCGAAAGGTCAGAATCGGGGTCTTGTCTGTATAATAAAACTTACCTGATTTTTGCCGGTTAAGCGAGAATTCCGGATATTTGGGTGCCGGATAAACGAAAGTTTCCTGTATTGGCCTTGGAGGCGGTGCAGCACAGATTCACCAGAATGATACTGGAGCTAGAAGGGTTAAATTATGAGGACTAGGCGTGTATTCCCTTGAATATAGAAGATTAATGGGAGATCTAATAGAGGTGTTTAAGATGATTAAAGGAATTGATAGGTTAGAGAGAAACTATTTCCTCTGGTGGGGGAGTCCAGAACAAAGGGGCATAACTTAAAATTAGAACTAGACCGTTCAGGGGTGATGTCAGGAAGCACACAAGGGCAGTGGAAATCTGGAACTCTCTCCCCCAAAAAGCTGTTGAGGCTGGGGGTCAATTGAAAATTTCAAAACTGAGATTAATAGTATTTTGTTAGGCAAGGATATTAAGCGTTACGGAACCAAGGCGGGTAGATGGAGTTAAGACACAGATTGGCCATGATCAGGCTCGAGGGGCTGAAGGGCCCACTCCTGCTCCTATGTTTTTTTCATTCATTCACAGGATGTGTGGGTGTTGCTGGCAAGGCCAGCATTTATTGCCCATCCCTAATTGTCCTTGAGAAAGTGGTGAGCCGCCATTTCAGAGGGCAGTTAAGAGTGAACCACATTGCTGTGGGTCTGGAGTCACATATAGGCCAGGCCAGGTAAGGATGGCAGATTTCCTTCTCTAAAGGACATTTGTGAACCAGATGGGTTTTCACGACAATCTGGTAGTTTCATGGTCACCATTACTGATACTGGTCGCGTTTATTTCCAACACCAGATCTCTGATTGGTCACCTTGAAGCCAACACCTGATTTCTGATTGGTCCCTTTGGAGGTCAAGACACACCTGACAGTTTCTCTGGAATGTGTAATTAGATCCTGCCTACCTGAGTAATCAATTAGTTTTCAAAGTGTAATTCGAGCCATTCTGACTGCCAGGCTCCAGACATAACAGAGCTCACAAAGAACAAACAGGGCTCACCCTCATGGGTGAAGATCTTCTCCCACCCCCGGAAACAAGTTCCTGCCCCCTCACCAACAAGTTCCTAACCTTCCTCAATCCCCCGAGTTTCTGACCTTTTCCCTCCCCAACAGGTTCCTGACCTCCCCCTGCCCAAGTTCCTGACTTCCCCCCCGCCCAAGTTACTGACCTCCCTCTCGTCCAAGTTCCTGACCTCCCCTCCCCCAAGTTCCTGACCTTCTCCCCCTGCCCAAGTTCCTCCCCCATCCCCGGGTTCATGACCTTCTCCCCCTGCCCAAGTTCCTGACCGCCCCCAAGTTTCTGACCTCCTGCCCCGGCCGCCCAAGTTCCTGATCTCCCCCCCGCCCAAGTTCCTGACCTCCCCCCCTCCCCCCGCCCAAGTTCCTGACCTTCTCCCCCTGCCCAAGTTCCTGACCTCCCCCAAGTTTCTGACCTCCTCCCCCGGCCGCCCAAGTTACTGATCTCCCCCCACCACCCCCCGCCCAAGTTCCTGACCTTCTCGCCCTGCCCAAGTTCCCCACCCACCCCCAGGTTCCTAACCTTCTCCGCTATCCAAGTTCCTCCCCCTTACCGGGTTCATGACCTTCTCCCCACAACAAGTTCCTAACTTCCCCCCCACCCCCTCCATAGATGGGGCATTGTGTGTGGGTCACAGATTGTTAACAGGTTTATTGGGTATGAAGTGAATAGTGACAGTGTCATGACTTCCGGATTTTATCTAGTCCAATGATATCACTTGCCAGACACACACCGAACTTTCCAAGATATCAACCAGGTCTAGGGGAAGGAGACTGAGAATGTGGTGCGGGTGTAAACGGGGTGGGGTTGGAAGAATGTGATCCATCTTAGTCCAAAAATGTGTGGGTTAGGTTGATTTGGCTATGATAAATTGACCCTTAGTGTTAGGGGGGATTAAATATGTGGGGTTATGGGGATAGGATGGGATATGTTAGGGGGAATTAAATATGTGGGGTTACGGGGGTAGGGTGGGATATGTGTACTGTGGGGATTAAAGCAGGGACAGGGTACTGGATTTGGATGATCAGCCATGATCGTATTGAATGGCGGAGCAGGCTCGACGGGCCGAATGGCCTACTCCTGCTCCTAGATTCTATGTTTCTATGTTTCTATGTTTTACCATCTGGATCACATTCTCGCTCTCATCCCCCCCCCCAACCCCCCACTTTAGACCTGGATCACATTCTTCCCCCATCCCCACTGTGCTCTCCGTGCTCTTTACCCCCGCCCCCCACCCCCCAGAGTTCCTGACCTCCTCTCCCCTCCGATCCTCTCTTCCCCCTTCCTCTCTCTCATTCCCCCCTCCGATTCCCTCTCTCTATCCCTCCTCTGATCTTCTCTCTTTCTCCCCCTCCGATCCTCTCTCTCTCTCTCTCTCCCTCCGCTCCTCTCTCTCTCTCCCCCTCCGATCCTCTCTCTCTCTCTTTCTCCCTCCGCTCCTCTCTCTCTCTCCCCCCCCTCCGATTCCAGCTGAGGGATGGGGTAGGGCCGGGAAACACCCGTAGAGGCCAGTAATGGGATTTTACCATCTTGGAACTCCCTCCAATATGATGAAAAGTCCCTGATGGACCGTCAAAATCACAAAGGCAACTTTGAGCTGACCCTACGTTTGCACGGATTGAACATTTGCAGTTACTTTGAAGTCATATCCTAAGTATCTTCCATTGGCAGTGATTCAGTAGTATAAAAAGGGGAAGTATAGACAGTTTTCAAATGAACTGCATGTCTGTTTTTATCCTTTGTTGCTTTGGGAGATGTTTTTCAGGATATATACAGGAATTCCCTCAGGCAATCATTGAACTTTCTTTTCAGGAAAGGACATACTGCATACAGCCACATGTGCTCTATAAATTAATAGAAGTTCACATAGACATTACCAGTTCTGACTCCAGACCTCGAATGACTCACCACACTCCTGCTGACTCCATTGCTTTAAAGTGTCCTGGAAGCTCAACCCAGTCATCTATGATTTCCCACTGTGCCCTTTAGTCTGATCCGCTGACTTACTTGGTTGAAAACTATTTTAAAACTATTCTGGTAAACCCTACTCCTTATTTTGCTTGTATTAATTATATACAACAAAAATAACAACTCGCATTTACGTAGCGCCTTTAAATGAAATAAAACGTCCCAAGGTGTTTCACAGGAGCTTAATCAGGCAAAAATTGACACCAAGCCAGAGATGGAGACATTAGGACAGGTGACCAAAAGCTTGGTCAAAGAGGTAGATATTAAGGCACACCTTAAAAGAGGAGAGACAGGTGGAGAGGTTCAGGAAGGGAATTCCAGAGCTTAGGGCCCAGAAGGCTGAAGGCACGGCTGCCAATGGTGAGGTGAAGGAAGTGGGGGATGCACAAGAGGCCAGAGTTGGAGGAACACAGAGTTTTTGGAGGGTTGTAAGACTGGGGGAGGTTACAGAGATAGGGAGAGGTGAGGCCATGGAAGGATTTGAACACAAGGATGAGAATTTTAAAATAGAGGCGTTGGTGGACCAGGAGCCAATATAGTCAGCGAGCACAGGGGTGATGGGTGAACAGGGCTTGGTGGGCTTTAGGATAAGGGCAGCAGAGTTTTGGGTGAGCTCCAATTTATGGAGGGTGGAAGATGGGAAAGCATTGGAATGGTCAAGTCTGGAGGTAACAAAACCATGGAGGAGAGTTTCACATAGAATTGATCTGTGGACCAAAATGTCATTGCCAGTGACCTCAACTTTAGTTTTCATAAAGATTAAAATATATTTTCTGAATCAGTCATCATACCTTTAGTTCCAGTCTATCCAATTAAAATTGTTAAATGTAATAGGGGATGAAGAGGGATATACAAGAGTGAGAGCTGGACCGGTTTCTGACTGGGGCGGAGATCACCTGATACAAAAGGTAGGTACCGTATAACATTAATCAGGGCCAGAGTGGTCTCCGAGACTAGTTTCGATCGCCTAAAGGAGTCTGAAAGTAATTTTTCATATTTTCCTCCCTCTAATTGGCCTGGGTTTTTAATCTGATTATTCACCTATCCCAGGAGAATACATGGCTTTCCGGTGGGGTGGGGCGTGTACGTATTGTGATGCACAAGGCATTGCTGTTGTGTGGGACAGGCTGGAAGGACCAATGGGTCTTTTCCTGTCTGTCATTGTCATAATATTTGTATGACATCCAACATCAGAAATTTGCCATTAGGAAAATTGGCAAGGGGCATACTTGAATGGAGAACAGTGAAGATTGAGTGACGATTTCTTTAGGATGAGAACGGGTTGGAGAAACCACTTAAAGGATACCTAAATCGAGTGGGCTTGATGGACTGAACAGTCTTTTCTTGCTCCAGACATTCTTGTGCTTTTGGGGAAGTTTATTTTGGACTGAAAAGCCAAGTCAGGAAAATCACTAGGTAGGAGGTTACCTGACTGGTCCCTTAGGTAGATGTGCATGACTAGCCAAGCTGCGTGTGTTCACTTAAGGAAACCAGTACAGAAAAAGTACCGTCACACGAGCAGGCATCATGTGTGGTATCTGTCAGAATTTCTTGTTGGAGTTGCTCTACGGGATTCTTGATTGGGGAAGCCACAGGGAGAAAGCCTTGAGGAAGCCAGGTCCAGGGAGTTGTCAGAGAAAAAAGTGGCTCTTAATTGACAGGGGAACTCGGTGCTTGGACTTTGTGAACCCTAAGCACATAAGTGATTTACATTATGAGGCGATGTGCAAGACTAGTGAAAAACAGCAGGAAACTTCATAAAACTGCAGGGATTTGGGATAAAATCTGTATGAATTTTTGATCAAATCTGTGAGATTGTGGCTGCCATTTTGCTTGAACTGAGCACTCAGCCTGCCTGCAGGCAAAAGATTGCTGATCCAGCTCTGTTGCCTCAGTCAGTGCATATAAAATCCACCTCCCAAGCTGGATTTGAAGTTGCCGATGCACTGGGAGCGGTGGGGATGGGGGGGTGGGGGGGAGGTCTGGCGTTGCGCGGGAAACCCGGAAGTAAGTGCAGCGCGTCTGTCAATGGCATTTTAACCCAGCCACTGCATTAGCATATAATTTCCGCGTTTCCTGACCAATTCGGTTCAGCGGGCGTGAAGACGACCTGCATGAGTCGATTTCAACTCCAGTATGTAAAGGGACACTCCAAACATGAAATTTGATGGATTCTGGAGTTGGGAGTAGAACACAGCGAATTGACAGAATGGAGTGCACACGTTCCAAGGCTGCGCCTCGCTTTAGTGACGCCTCCCTGGATGTGCTGCTGGGGGCTGTAAGGGCCCGCAGGGAGATACTGTTCCCTACTGACAGGAGGAAGAAGCCTGCCAGTGAAACCATGAAGGTGTGGCTGGAGGTTGCTCATGAGGTGAGCAGTCGGAGTGTGGTGCCACGCTCCTGGATTCAGTGCCGAAAGCGGTTTAATGACCTAAGCAAGGCTAGAAAGGTGAGTACAGTGGCACATTCACCTACATCCTGATGTGTGTATCACGCCAACCCCCTCAATATGCCCTGTCAATCCTATTCCAGCACATCACTCCTCACACCAACTTACCTTGCAGGTGCACCCATCCCTCTCTGTCTATGCACTTCCTCACATCCCCATCTGTCCATCCACCACTGACACGCTCATCTTTATGAAATATCACGCCTGACCCTCATAGTCACCCTCAACAAATGCTCTACATCCATCTGTTCAACACATTCCATTACTCTCACTCATAGGTCTCTTCTTTCCCTCTTCGCAGGAGAAGAGAGCACAGAACACAAGGGAGAGGCAGAGAACCGGAGGTGGCCCTCCAGCCATCTCGCAACTGACAGCTGCAGAGGAGGAGGTGATGGACATCAGTGGAGTCTCGGCGAGCTTAGCCATCGGAGATGGGAAGATGGGGGGCCTCCCAGCTACCTGGTGACAGAATTAAATAACAGACAGCCACATGGCATACAACACTCACTCATGTTGACTTGATGTCAGCAGCAAGTGAAATATGATCATGTGCATAATGATCACTTAACACCTTCTTACCTTGACAGTTCTATTTCATGTCCTTAATCTCCCACAGGGCCTTCAAGCATCCTGCAGTAGGTGGTGCAGGAGGACGACAACTTCCTCCTCAGAGGAGGTCACTCACTCTGAGGGTGCACCATCACAGGACTCATGCAGACCGTGCACCAGCTCAGATACTCACACTTTGGTGGGACCAGTAAGGCAGATAGTTGGGTTTTCCCCTGGTGTCTCACACATCACAAGTGAGCAGGAGTAGATGGTAGAGACAGGGACAGCAGTGAGAGTCCACGTCGGAGGCCGCAGGACGCTCCAAGCTCTGCTCAGCTGGACACAGACGCTGCACCTCGGGGGGCCAGCGACGAAGAGGATACTTCTGGAGCAGCAGCAGAGAATGTGCGAAGTTCTAGCAGGCGTTCCAGCCGCACTGTGCACGCTTGCAGAGAGATTAAAGGAGTCCGTCTCAAGCATGAATGGCATGATGTCGCAGACCTTTGCGATGATGTCTTCGAACATGGAGAGAGTGGCCACCTGCACAGAGCATCAAACACGGCAAGCAAATGAGAGCAAGCGGGCCTCACCAATGGCTTGCACACTATGAATGTCAGCTTAAATAGGATTGATGAAACCCTAGCCTTGGCCATTCATCACCCCACTGATCTGCACCAAAGTGCTCTGCAGCTCATTGCTAGCAGGGAAGTGCAGGTGGGTCATGAGAGGGATGATGGTGAAAGGGGATATGAAAATGGGGACTCAGCTCAAAATGCTTCCACCTCTCACCCATTGCCACCCCCCCCACCCCGCCCTCAGTCAGTACCCCCCATGCTGCCTCGTGTTCCGATGGCTGAATCTGCCCCTACACAGGTGCCAGTGGAGCAGTCTTTGGCGGGCTTCAAAACCCAGAGGACGTCGGCCAAGAGCATCTCAGCAGCCTGCCTCCACCTCTGCTCAAGCTACAGGGGTTGCACCACGTAGAAGTGCTAGGAAGAAGAAGAGTAAAGATTTGTAGTTGCACAAGGTTATGCACTTGGGTGGGTTGCACAATGTTAGATTGTTAAGTTTCTATTTTATTTTTGAGCCACATAAATGTTATTTGTTTCCACCGCTTTCGTGTCTTGCCCATTTTTGTTGCTGCCTGGCAAGTGGCCTTTTCACTTGTGACGAATGGTAAGACAAGAATTGACGCCGAGCAAGGGAGCTGTGAAAGGGATGCTTGGTTGTATTCAGGACTGCTTTGTGTTGAGGGAAGGAACGGGGGAAGTGGCTTTTGCCTGTGGCTGTCAGATGGGTGAATTGGTGGAACCTAAGTGAACCTTGCAATAATGAGTGTACCCGGGCAGCAATGAGCGCCGCTGCTGGTGCCTTGGCCGCATCATGTTCCGCCTCCTCCTCCTCTCCTTGGAATCATCTGAAGAGGCGCTGTGCTCTGCGCCTTGTTCAAACCTCGCTGCTGTGCAATGTTGTGCAGAATGCAGCACGCCATGCCCATTCTGGAGACCCTGGCTGGTGTGTATTGAAGGGCGCCTCCAGATCTGTCCAGGCACATGAAGCGCATCTTCAGCATGCCGATGGCTTGCTCAGTGACACATCTGGTTGTCATATGGCTTTCATTGTATCGCTCCTGGGCCTCATTGATTGAGTTCCTCATGGGTGTCATCAGCCATGGATGTTTGGCTTTATTTGAGGGGGTTGCTTGAATGCAGTCTAACTCGCTGCAGTTAAATGCGGAAGTCGGCGGGTTGGAGCCAGCTTCCTGACGTACTATCAATTTCCATGTTTTTAACCCCTCGCCTGCTCCCAAACCCACATGCTCCTGCAAGTTAAAATTCGTCCCATTGTCTCTGTGAGACAGTAATGGGGTCTTGATTATCTTACTGCGCTCCCACCAAAGGTGGCTTGCTGCCAGTAATGTAAATACAGCGTTTAATAAAAAATATGCTTAGTACATTGAAGAAACTATATGAGCATTTGGTGGAAATGTCATGCACCAATGATTTGGATCACATGGGCATTCACATCCCACTAGCAAGACACATTCAGCACAAAATTAAGTCAAGCTTAAGTTGAAAGCAAAACCAATACTCTAGAATCATTCAAGGTAATAATCTAGCACTAATACCCTGGAATCAGTCATGGTAATAATCTAGAACCAATACCCTGGAATCAGTCATGGTAATAATCTAGAACCAATACCCTGGAATCAGTCATGGTAATAATCTAGAACCAATCCCCTGGAATCAGTCATGGTAATAATCTAGAACCAATCCCCTGGAATCAGTCATGGTAATAATCTAGAACCAATCCCCTGGAATCAGTCATGGTAATAATCTAGAACCAATACCCTGGAATCAGTCATGGTAATAATCTAGAACCAATCCCCTGGAATCAGTCATGGTAATAATCTAGAACCAATCCCCTGGAATCAGTCATGGTAATAATCTAGAACCAATCCCCTGGAATCAGTCATGGTAATAATCTAGAACCAATCTCCTGGAATCAGTCATGGTAATAATCTAGAACCAATCCCCTGGAATCAGCCAAGGCAATAATCTAGAACTAATATGGTGGAATCATTCAAGGCAGTAATCTAGAGATGGTGAAATTGAGACTGTCAAAAAGAAAGACTTGCATTTATATAGCACCTTTCACGACCACCAGATGTCTCAAAGCGCTTTACAGCCAATGAAGTACTTTAGGAGTGTAGTCACTGTTGTAATGTAGGAAACGTGGCATCCAATTTGCACACAGCAAGCTCCCACAAACAGCAATGTGATAATGACCAGATAATCTGTTTTTGTTATGTTGATTGAGGGATAAATATTGGCCAGGACACCGGGGATAACTCCCCTGCTCTTCTTCAAAATAGTGCCATGGGATCTTTTACGCCCACCTGAGAGAGAAGGCAGGGCCTCGGTTTAATGTCTCATCCAAAAGACGGCACCTCCAACAGTGCAGCACTCCCTCAGCACTGCACTGGAGTGTCAGCCTAGATTTTTGTGCTCAAATCCCTGGAGTGTGACTTGAACCCACACCCTTCTGACTCAGAGGCGAGAGTGCTACCCACTGAGCCACAGCTGACACAAAGGCCTCCAGCCCCACAATGCAGCCCTGCTACATCCAAAAGTTGAAAATGTTCCTCTCCAGAAATTCAAGGAGGTTGCTAGTAGCTCCTTTACAGATGCTCTGATTAGAAGGTGGGGGGGGGGGGGGGGGGGGGGGGGGGCGGGGGAGGGTGCAAGCCCTAACTCTTAGTTTCCAGTGCAGGTGGAATCCTGGAACATGGCACAATAGGGTTTATGACATCACTCCCTTGTCACTTGCATGCTATTTAACTGTTCCTGCCCATTTCAGGTGGCAATGTTCTGTCTGCACCAGAGATGCCCCAGGGAATGCATGTCAAGCACAAACAGGGTAGGGGCATGGACGTTACGATCCTCTGTCCCTTTTGCCCTCTGCTTAATATCCCATAAATGTACACATGAATCACTGGGCTGAGGAAAATCAGCCCTGATATCTGTACAAGCCCGTTGAACTATCTGAGCCTTATAAGTAAGTGGGTCTGTGCTGTGGTTCTGCCTTTACTTCACATGATTAAGTGATAAGTCAGACATTTCCCAGATCCAGACTATTTTACTTATAGCTGTTTATCATTTTTACTTAAAAGATACTTTTTCATACAGACATATTACATTTTTTTGGATTGAAGAGGGGCCAGATTGCACGTAGAGGTCCACTGAGTCCTGTGTCAACCAGTTTGGAAAGAAATTTTGAGCTAGAATGAGGATTTTTATATACTGCAGCTAAAAATAGTCAGGTTGTAAATCTTTGTACCTCAACCCATAGATCATTCATTCATTAATTCAATCTAAACAAAACCAACAGAAAACACTTAAAGCAGAACATTACTGCTGAGGGGGAGTACTTGCAGTGCAAAGTACCTTCTGCTTATAGGTTGCCCTTGTAATATCTATACTATGGTAGAAGAAATTCTGCTTTATAAAAGGAAGACCTGCATTTATATAGTGCCGTCCACAACTTCAGGACATCCCGAAGCACTTTACAATCAATGAAATACTTTTTGAAGTACAGTCACTGCTGTAATGTAGGAAATACAGCAGCCAATTTGCGCACAGCAAGCTCCCACAAATAGATCATGGCAACTAAATCAGGCTCTGTCGCGCCCGTCTTTAAGCACTATGCGGCAACCTAACGCTTGAAAATGGGGTTTGAGATGCGCGCACACACTTCTGATGGGAAGTGTGCAGGATGCCAGTTTGGTAAAGGGGTTTGTGCGCGCGCGCACCTAACGATAGCCAGTGGCATGCAAAGCAGGCAGATTATGACATCAATCAGTGACAATGCCAGCGCTGCCATTTTCGAACTCCACACTCCAGCCAACGCTCTTTCTTAATCTCGCACAGCTGAATACAATGTGAAACAGAAAGGAGGACACCAACCAACACTATTTAAAGAGATCAAGAACTACTTACAGTTTAGATGCTGGATTATTTCTTCTGGCTGCCGGAGTAATTGAATGTGTTTTTGGAGCTTTCCTATACTTGGCTAAAGTTTGAATACTCTACAGGCAGTGATCTGGCTGGTGCTGAAGTACTTTTTTGTTCATTTAAAAGAACATAAGAGCATAAGAAATAAGAGCAGGAGTAGGCCATTCGGCCCTTCGAGCCTGCTCCGCCATTCAATGAGATCATGGCTGATCTTCTACCTCAACTCACCTTCCCGCACTATCCCCATATCCCTTGGTTCCCCTAGTATCCAAAGCTTGTGCTGAAACAAGTTGCTTCCAGACATGGGTGGCCAGGGCAAAGTGTCAAGTTGGATTCAAAACTGGCTCAGAGACAGGAAGCAGAGGGTAATGATTGATGGGTGTTTTTGTGACTGGAAGGCTGCTTCCAGTGGGGTTCCGCAGGGCTCAGTACTAGGTCCCTTGCTTTTTGTGGTATATATCAACGATCTAGACTTGAATATAAGGGGTATGATTAAGAAGTTTGCAGATGATACTAAAATCGGCTGTGTGGTTGATACTGAAGAAGGAAGCTGTAGACTGCAGGAAGATATCAATAAATTGGTCAGGTGGGCAGAACAGTGGCAAATGGAATTCAATCCGGAGAAGTGTGAGGTAATGCATTTGGGGAGGGCTAACAAGGAAAGGGAATACACATTAAATGGTAGGGCACTGAGTAGTGTAGAGGAACAAAGGGACCTTGGAGTGCATGTTCACAGATCCCTGTAGGTAGCAGGCCAGGTAGATAAGGTGGTTAAGAAGGCATATGGAATGCTTGACTTTATTAGCCGTGGCATAGAATACAAGAGCAGGGGGGTTATGCTTCAACTGTATAAAACACTAGTTAGGCCTCAGCTAGAGTACTGCGTGCAGTTCTGGTCACCACATTACAGGAAAGATGTGATTGCACTGGAGAGGGTACAGAGGAGATTTACAAGGATGTTGCCGGGAGTAGAGACTCTTAGCTATGAGGAAAGACTGGATAGGCTGGGTCTGTTTTCCTTGGAACAGACGAGGCTGAGGGGAGACCTTATTGAGGTGTATAAAATTATGAGGGGCCGAGATGAAGTGGATAGAAAGGACCTATTTCCCTTAGCAGAGGGGTCAAAAACCAAGGGGCACAGATTTAAAGTAATTGGTGGAAGGTTTAGAGGGGATTTGAGGGGAAATGTCTTCACCCAGAGGGTTGTGGGGTCTGGAACTCACTGCCTGAAAGGGTGGTAGAGGCAGGAACCCTAACCACATTAAAAAAGTACTTGGATGTGCACTTGGGATGCTCTAACCTGCAGAGCTACGGACCAAGAGCTGGGAAGTGGGATTAGGCTGGATAGCTCTTTGTTGGCCGGCGCGGACACGATGGGCCAAAATGGCCTCCTTCCGTGCTGTAACTTTCTATGATATGGCTTCCTTTGGGAATTGAGCATGACTGGGAGAATGAAGAAAGGACACACAGCGCAGGACAAGCTGCTCGAAGAGGGAGGAAGAGGAGGGGAAGACGGGCTCTCAATAGGAGGCCATATCCGCCGAGGGTCTTTTTTTTGTTCGTTCCTGGGATGTGGGCGTTGCTGGCAAGGCCAGCATTTATTGCCCATCCCTAATTGGACCTTGAGATGGTGGTGGTGAGCCGCTACAGTCCGTGTGGTGAAGGTACTCCCACAGTGCTGTTAGGTAGGGTGTTCCAGGATTTTGACCCAGCGACGATGAAGGATAGGCGATATGTTTCCAAGTCAGGATGGTGTGTAACTTGGAGGTGGTTGTGTTCCCAAGCGCCTGCTGCCCTTGTCCTTCTAGGTGGTAGAGGTCGCCGGTTTGGGAGGTGCTGCCGAAGAAGCCTTGGTGAGTTGCTGCAGTGCATGTTGTAGATGGTACACACTGCAGCCACGGTATGCCAGTGGTGGAGGGAGTGAATGTTTAAGGTGGTGGATGGGGTGCCAATCAAGTGGGCTGCTTTGTCCTGGATGGTGTCAAGCTTCTTGAGTGGGGACCTCAGGAGGAGGCCGAGATGGATCATCCACTCGGCACTTCTGGCTGAAGTTGGTTGTAAACGCTTCAGCCTTGTCTTTTGCACTCATGTGCTGGGCTCCACCATCATTGAGGATGGGGATATTCATGGAGCCTCCTCCTCCCGTTAATTGTTTAATGGTCCATCACCATTCACAACTGGATGTGGCAGGACTGCAGAGCTTTAATCTGATCCGTTGATTGTGGGATCGCTTAGCTCTGTCTATAGCATGCTGCTTCCACTTTTTAGCATGCATGTAGTCCTGTGTTGCAGCTTTCCCAGGTTGGCACCGCATTTTTAGGTAGGCCTGGTGCTGCTCCTGGCATGCTCTTCTACACTCCTTATTGAACCAGGGTTGGTCCCCTGGCTTGATGGTAATGGTACAGTGAGGGTTATGCCGGCCCATGAGGTTACAGATTATGGTGGAATACAATTCTGCTGCTGCTGATGGCCCACAGCGCCTCATGGATGCCCAGTTTTGATCTGCTAGATCTGTTCTGAATCTATCCCATTTAGCACAGTGGTAGTGCCACACAACACAATGGAGGGTGTCCTCAGTGTGAAGATGGGACTTCGTCTCCACAATGACTGTGCGGTGGTCACTGCTACCAATACTGTCATGGACAGATGCATCTGTGACAGGTAGATTGGTGAGGACGAGGTCAAGTAGGTTTTTCCCCTCGTGTTGTTTCTCTCACCACCTGTCGCAGGCCCAGACTGGCAGTTATGTCCTTCAGGACTCGGCCAGCTCGGTCAGCAGTGGTGCTACCGAGCTACTCTTGGTGATGGACATTGAAGTCCCCCACCCAATGTACATTCTGTGCCCTTGCTACTCTCAGTGCTTCTTCCAAGTGGTGTTCAACATGGAGGAGTACTGATTCATCAGCTGAGGGAGGGCGGTAGGTAGTAATCAGCAGGAGGTTTCCTTGCCCATTCTTGAGTGGGGACCTCAGGAGGAGGCCGAGATGGATCATCCACTCGGCCACTAGCCATGAGATTTCATGGGGTCCGGTGTCAATGTTGAGGACTCCCAGGGCCACTCCTTCCCGACTGTATACCACTGTTTCGTCACCTCTGTTGGGTCTGTCCTGCCTGTGGTGATGGAGGAGTTTAGGACATTCTGTGAGTATGCAAATGTCAGGCTGTTGCTTGACTAGTCTGTGGAACAGCCCTCCCAATTTTGGCACAATTCCCCAGATGTTGGTGAGGAGGACTTTGCAGGGTCAACTGGGCTGGGCGTACCATTGTCGTGTCTGTAGCCAGTGCCGTGGTTGATGCCGGATGGTCCGTCCGGTTTTATTCTTATTGTTTTTCGTAGCGGTTTGTTACAACTGAGTGCAGTTGATTTCAGAGGGCAGTTAAGAGTCAACCACATTGCTGTGGGTCTGGAGTCACATGTAGGCCAGATCAGGTAAGGACAGCAGAGCTCCTTCCTTAAAGGACATTAGTGAACCAGATGGGTTTTTACGACAATCCGATAGTTTCATGGTCACCATTACCGATACTAGCTTTTTATTCCAGATTTATTTAATTAACTGAATTTAAATTCCCCAGCTGCCGTGGTGGGATTTGAACTCACGTCTCTGGATCATTAGTCCAGGCCCCTGGATTACTAGTCCAGTGACATTAGCACTACGCTACTGTTCCCATCGTTAGGGAGCAATTCTCTTGCCTCAACTTCAGCGAGAACCAATGCATGAGGTGTCGTCGCTTCACAGAAGAGGTCGTGACTGGAGTCTGCCAACACCTGCAGCCACAACTGCAGCCTCAAAGCAAGGCCATAACTGCATTGCCTGTGGCTGTCAAGGTGACCGTTAACTTTATGCGTCTGGCTCCTTCCAGGCTGCTGCTAGAAATATAAGCAACATCTTGCAATTTGCAGTGCACTGCTGCATAAGGGACTTCACTGAGGCGCTCTATACACAGAGGAACAGTTTAATCTCATTTCCTCTTGCCAGAAACAAGCAGGAGGAGTGAGCACAAGGTTTTGTCCAAATTTAAGGCTTCCCCATGGTGCAGGGTGCCATTGACTGCATGCACATCGCTTTGTTTGCTCCTTATCGAAACTCGGCCATTTTCATGAACCGAAAGGGATTCCACTCCCTCAATGTGCAGCTGGTGTGCACCTACAGGCAGCGCATCATACAGGTGAATTCCCGGTATCCTGGCAGTAGTCACGATTGCTTCATTCTGTGGCAGGTCCTCTGTGCCACCTGTATTTGACCCACCACGGCAAGTCAATGGCTGGCTACTGGGCGATAAGGATTATCCACTCATGACATGGCTCATGACTTCGGCCCAGAAGTGCACTGCAGGCCTACTATGAGAGCCACACTGCCACAAGGAACATTATAGAGCACACCATCGGCATCCTCAAACAACGCTTCCAGTGCCTGGACCGCTCTGGAGGAGCCCTGCAGTACTCAGCTGAGCGGGTATCAAGATTCGTGGTAGTATGCTGCATGACCTGGCGAATATGAAGGAACAGCACTTGCCACAACCTATCAGGTGAGGAGCAGGAGCACGAGGAAGAGAAGGAGGAGGAGGAAGTTGGAGGAGGAGGAAGTGCAACAGGAAGTGGAGGAACACGAAGAGGAAGGGAGGCTACAATGTAGACAGCCTCTTTCTGCCCGGCCTCTATGTGATCAGATCATTCACGAATGATATCAGTAACCTCAACCACACCTCCCCATTCACCAACAGTCCCACACGCCTTACCTTTCCTCTATTTCTGACCAACACATCGTCCTCTTTCTGACAACACAAAAATAAAACCCACCAGAAAATACACATTCAAATCCAATTTTATAAACTCACTCATTAAGTAATGCATTTAAAATGAAACTAATCACCCTTGTGCATTCCCTTAGTGCCTCTCTTCCGTGTGCCTTTGCCTCTCCTAGTGCTCCCATGAGATGCTTCCCCAGTGGTTTGCAGCATGGGTGATGGAAGGCTGCTGACCTTCAATTGAGGAGACTGCAGATGGCCTTAGGAGGGCGACCTTGAGCAGCTCTGGGCCCAAGGGGCCGGGCTTCAGACTGTACCATTTGAGTCTGGGCTACAGCAGTCGGGCCTGGCTCGCTGACAGGCAACAGCAAGGGGAGTGGCAGGGGTGGGTTCAGGAATGTTGTCATCCAGAGAGAGGACAGCAGGTTCATGCTCCATGGAGCCACTGCCACTCTCCCGGGCGGCGCCTCAGCACTGCTACTGATCTGTTGGAGAACAGATTGATGGACTACTGTGATGCCCTGGAAGAGCAGTAGAGAAGAGTCTCCTGGCCAACATTTATCCCTCAATCAACAACTAAAATAGATGCATTTAAGGGGAAACTCAGCAGGCCAGGCAGCATCCATGGAGAGAGAAACAGAGTTAACGTTTCAGGTCGAAGACCTTTCGTCAGAACTGGAAAAAGGCAGGAAATGAAATAGATTTAAAGCAAGGATAAAGCTGGGAAAAGGGGGAGGGGATGAAAGAACAAGAGGAGAGATTAAGAGACATTGAGAGACATTAAGAGATGATCAAGGCAAGAGGAGGTGTTAATGTGACAGGTGGAGGCTCAATGAAGTGTGAAATGCACTGGCAGAATGAAGGACAGCTGCCAGCTTCTGGGAGGGAAAAAAAAGGGGGGCCAAACAAAAGGGTGGATGAAAAAATAAAATTAATGTCTCTCAATGTCTCTTAATCTCTCGTTTTGTTCTTTCATCCCCTCCCCCTTTTCCCAGCATTATACTTGCTTTAAATCTATTTCATTTCCTGCCTTTTTCCAGTTCTGACGAAAGGTCTTCAACCTGAAACGTTTAACTCTGTTTCTCTTTCCACGGATGCTGCCTGGCCTGCTGAGGTTTTCCAGCGTTTTCTGTTGTTATTTCGGATTTCCAGCATCCGCAGTATTTTGCTATTGCATTTAAGGGGAACCTGGTTAAGTACATGAGAGTGAAAGGAATAGAAGGATCTGTTGATAGGATGAGATGAAGTAGGGTGCGAGGAGGCTCGTGTGGAGCATAAACACCGGCACAGACCAGTTGAACTGAATGGCCTGTTTCTGTGCTGTAAAATTCTATGTAATTCTATGTTTTTGGCAAGATCTGAAAGTCCAACTGTCAAATATGAGCTTTCATACTGTTCTCTCTGAAACTGTTACTGCTGAAGGGATTGTGATGGGCCTCCATTTCTACCACTAGAATCTATAAAGCTAAATCTTAGACCTATTGCTGTGGTAAAAATTTAGCACATGGTGTATGGTCTAGCTGCAAATTTAATGCACCCCTCAGTTGCGTTTGTCCAGCAAATAGCTGAGCCATATGTTCGAGGAAGGTCCTAGTTTGATCCGTGGTCTGTGCCGAGTTATTAGATCTCAGCTAGATGTTGGATGGGCACTACAACAAGCTTCAGCACCCTTCTGTATGGAAGAGAAAACCACCCAGGTTTCTGCTTCAAATTGCTACCCTAGTCAAACTTATTTCATAAGTTTATACCCTCCTAAATTCTAGCTAATTTCATCACGATAAAGATTAGTTGCATTGCCTATCACCACAGGCACACACAGATTCTACATCTACCCCAAACACCATGGCACCAAACAACGTTCGGCACAAACCCTGTGGAAAGTGGGCAGGCAGTCACACCGGTATCACAATAGCAAAATACTGCGGATGCTGGAAATCTAAAATAACAACAGAAAATGCTGGAAACGCTCAGCAGGTCAGGCAGCATCCGTGGAGAGAGAAACAGAGTTAACGTTTCAGGTCGGAGACCCTTCTTCAGAACTGGAAAAGATTAGAGAGGAGAGATTTTTAAGCAGGGGCAGGGAGGAGGAGAGGAAAAAACACAAGGAATGTCTGTGATAGGATGGAAGGCAGGAGAGATTAAAAGACAAAAGGGATGATGGTGCAAGGCAAAAGGAGATGGTAATGGGTCAAGTTAAGAAACAAAAGATGACTCTAGATGAGGTGTGAATAATGATGGCAGCATCATTAACAGCTACCATGTGAGAAAACAAGAGAAAAAAAGAAAAAAATATAAAGAAATACAGGTTCTTGTCTGAAATTGTTGAACTCGATGTTAAGTCCAGAAGGCTGTAAAGTGCCTAATCAAAAGATGAGGTGCTGTTCCTCGCGCTTACGTTGAGCTTCATTGGAACAGTGTAAGAGGCCAAGGACAGAGAGGTCAGAGTGAGAGCGGAGGGGCAAATTAAAGTGACAGGCGACCGGAAGCTCGGGGTCACGCTTGTGGACTGAATGGAGGTGTTCTGCAAAGCGGTCACCCAATCAGCTGGGACACCCACTCAGTGGGAAAGGAATGTGACTTGCAACACTGGCCAGTCTTGGCTGTTCTGGGGGAAGATTAAAGAATGCAGGAAAAATGGGCTTTATAGCATTTTTTTTTACATAGTATTTACAGCACAGAAACAGGCCATTCAGCCCAACAGGTCCATGCCGGTGTTTATGCTCCACACGAGCCTCCTCCCACCTTACTTCATCTCACCTCATCAACATATCCTCTATCCTTTCTCCCTCATATACTTATCCAGCTTGCCCTTAAATGCATCTTTGTCACTTTGTGACCAGCTGTTGTAAGAAAACCAGGTCCCTTCCTATTTTGGGGGGCTCCACTTCTGCCGGCTTAGAGAACTGTATGCTACTTCATGCAAATGTTACAGTACACTGGAGACACAAGAGTCAGGACTGATGGGAATTCTGGCGAACGACATCATCTGTCCTTCCTGCCTCTAATTTTTACCTCACCTGAAGAGTGAGGCGGATACAAAAAGTGTCCACCATCGTTGCCCAAGAAAATTCCTGGCACAGGACTACACATGACTCGGCATAATCGACTTCCACAAACCGCTAACATGCCCCAAATAGCCGAAAATATGTTTGTCCAGGTATGTGTCTATACCACTCATTCTCTATCACCCCATTGGTCTTCTAAGCCCACATCTGTAACATACTCCCCATTAGTTACTTCTAGTGCTATATTTGACTGCGGTCACCATTGTAAATATTTGTTTATTGCATGTTGTAAATTAGTAGTTGTGGAAAAACTACAAAATTGGGCTTATTCAGCAGCTGGAACTGATACTCAAAATAGTCAGCAAATTCTCAAAAGTATCTTAATTGCTCAACAATAAAATCACGAAGACAGAATAACTAGAAGTGCTGATACATTGAGAGTGTTAGAATGCTCTCTTTATCATCCATTACTGCGATGGCATTTCATTTAATGCAACTTCAGATCTTGTTATCCATCCCATTAATGTTGGTAAATTGAACTGAAAAATTCAGACTTCCCAAAATCACACACAGCTTGCGCTAGCACCGTGCGTTCTTTGGTGCTACGAAGTGCTGCTGGAGCAAAAGAAGCGTTGATCCGTTGAACTGTGATGGGTCAGTACACATATGAACACACGCTAAACATTATGAGGGGCCCAGATAAAGTGGATAGAAAGGACCTATTTCCCTTAGCAGAGGGGTCAAAAACCAAGGGGGCACAGATTTAAAGTAATTGGTGGAAGGTTTAGAGGGGATTTGAGGGGAAATTTCTTCACCCAGAGGGTTGTGGGGGTCTGGATCTCACTGCCTGAAAGGGTGGTAGAGGCAGGAACCCTAACCACATTTAAAAAGTACTTGGATGTGCACTTGGGATGCTCTAACCTGCAGGGCTACGGACCAAGAGCTGGGAGGTGGGCTTAGGCTGGATAGCTCTTTGTTGGCCGGCGCGGACACGATGGGCCGAAATGGCCTCCCTCCGTGCTGTAACTTTCTATGATTCTATGATTCTATAAGATCTTAGGGACGAATAGGCAGCAAATCGTGGACTGCGCACCCGCAATTTCTCGATTCAGAAGGCTGCGGGCGGAGGCTCCCGGCTGGTGGCGTGTGTTCATGTGTGTACTGACCAATCACAATTCAACGGATCAATGCTTCTTTTTCTCCAGCAGCACTTCTTGCCTGTGTACACAATCTGTCCAATCAATCAACTGATTTTAAGATCTTTGTATCGTCAAAACAAAAGCTATTTTTTTGAAGAACTGATTATCCCAATGAAACAAACAAGTAAAACAAACGTTGGGTGCTGTAGCTTTAAATCGTACTGACTGCTGCTCGACATGATCCACCTTTTGATTTGTGATCTTCCTGGAATGTACATTTCAAACTTTAATTTGAGGTTATTTCATGTAGTTGCAGGCACTTATGAATTTTCTCCTTCAGCTAACCCCATGAAAACAGGTAATGAAGGACCATTCCAGTTAGATTCCTTTCTACAGGGTCCAGTTCTCCAGCTGTGCATTGCTGGTCCCATCGCGACCGTAGCTCTATTCCAGGAATTCAAATTAAGACTACATTTCCTTTCAGCAGTCCAGGTGGCATCAGAAATTTAAAACATTTTTGACCACAGCTGTATGAGAGACAACAAAATGAGTACTACCCAATTCTAATCAAAAGACATCTTTGTGGATTTGACTGTCAGATTTATGCTTTTGAAAAAAATAAGAGTCTATAGTTAAAGAATACATCATTGTGTTTAATCATTTGATGTCACATGTAGAAGCCATTTTGCCCAACATCCGCCTGCTTCCAAAAGACCAGACACAGAACAAGAGGTAATTTATGGCTAAACATCTGTTAGGATCAGTCTGCATAAGCCACTTTCTCGCAGTCATGGGGAAACTATGAAGGTTAACTCCTTTTAACCTCCCAAGTTTTCAGTCTGGAATCTGCTACCTGATGTTCAAGGGTAATGACAAAGGAGAGTAGACAAAGTCAAACGAGAAATATAAACCTGAGATACACAAATGGTAAAACCAGTCATCCTGACTGTCAAATTGAATGTCACTGCTGCAACAAATGTGATCTTCATGCATCTTAAAGCAACTTAGTGGTATATCACTTTTGTACCAGGGCTGTAACTGAAGCAATTATGAATGAGAAGGTAAATGTTAACTGTAGTTTTGCTTAATGCCAATATTGCTCCTGCTACATTAAAAGCTGAATAAATTTATTCATTTCAATGCATAATGAACATTAGAATGTAGTTATTTCTCATTTTTTGTAGCATTTTTAAATGTATTTTTTTCTTGTTATCTGTCATCAACTGTTGCTGCACTTTACAACCTGCTCCCGGACTGTTACCTCTGGACTCCCCCAAGGATCCACCCTTGGCCCCCTCCTATTTTTCACCCAAATGCTGCCCCTCGGCGACATCATCCGAAAACACAACATCAGGTTCCACATGTACGCTGACGACACCCAGCTCTATCTCACCTCCACCTCTCTCAACCCCTCCACTCCGCTGATTTCTCACGCTGCTTGTCTGACATCCAGTCCTGGATGAGCAGAAATTTCCTCCAAATAAATATTGTGAAGATCGAAGCCATTGTCTTCGGTCGCCGCCACAAACTCCGTTCCCTAACCACTGACTCCATCCCTCTCCCTGGTCACTGTCTGAGGCTAAACCAAACCATTCGCAACCTTGGCCTCCTATTTGACCCTGAGATGAGCTTCTGACCACATATCCGCTCCATCACCAAGCCCGCCTACTTCCACCTCTGTAAAATTGCCCGTCTCCGCCCTGCCTCAGTTTATCTGCAGCTGAAACCCTCATCCAGGCCTTTGTTACCTCTAGACTTGACTATTCCAATGCTCTCCTGTCCGACCTCCCATCTTCCACCCTCCATAAACTTGAGCTCATCCAAAACTCTACTGCCTTTATCCTAACTCGCACCAAGTCCTGTTCACCCATCACCCCTCTGCTCGCTAACCTATACTGTCGCCCGGTCCGGCAATGCCTCGATTTAAAAGTTCCCATCCTTGCTTTCAAATCCTTCCATGGTCTCACCCCTCTGTAACCTCCTCCAGCCATATAAACCCTTGGAGATTTCTGTGCTCCTCCAATCCTGTTCTCTTGTGCATCCCCGATATTAATCGCTCCACTATTGGTGGCCGTGCCTTCAGCTACCTGGGCCCTAGGCTCTGGAATTCCCTCCCTAAGCCTCTCCACCTCGCTCTCCTCCTTTAAGATGCTCCTTAAAACCTACCTCTTTGACCACCTGTCCTAATATCGCCTTATGTGGCTCAGTGTCAAATTTTGTTTGATAACGCTCCTGTGAAGTGCCTTGGGACATTTTTCTATGTTAAAGGCACTATATAAATGCAAGTTATTATTGTGAGTCATTCAGATCTGGATCAGCCAAAATTTCCTCTAGCTTAATTTCAGCAAGTTTCAAGCCATCCTCTTTGGCTTCCACCAGCATCTATGCGCCTCTAGCCTTGACTCCATCAACTGTCCCCTGGCTGGCATCTCTGGCGGGCTCCAGAGGTGCGGAACTTTGACATTAATTCTTGACCCCGAGTTGGGCTTTCTCCCTCTCATTCATCTCATTACCAACAACCCCACAGCTGTTGAGACACTAATTCATACCTTTATCACCTTGAGATGTGCCTTCTCCACCACTCTCCTAGCCCATTGCCCTACTTTTACTCTCCACAAATTACAACTCATTGAGAATGGCAGTCTAAGTCCTCTCTGACATAAAGTCCTGTACCCAAAACGATACTAGCTCTTGGCGCCACAATTCAAGACTCCCATCCTCAATTTCATCCATGGCTTAACCTACCTTACCTCAGTGATCCCCTCCATCAATGCATTTCTGCATACACTCTCCAACACTGATTTACTTCTTGCGCCCCACTTCCTCTGCTCTATTTGTGGCTGTACTTTCAGCAACTACGCCCTGCCCTCGAGAACTCTTTCTCTAAACCCTCTGTCACGTCACCTCCTTCCTTGCTTTCAAAAGCCTGTTCAAAACCACTGTCTTTGATTTTGCCTGTGGCTCTCCTAATGTTTCTTTCTTTCTATCTTGCCTGGCATCCACTGTTTTTTCTCTAGCCTGTAAAATGCTTTGAGACATCTTCTTGTACGTGAGGAGCAATATAGGATACATTGCTGTCGTTGACATCCTGACAGTGCCTTTTGACACACAGCAATCAGCTCATAATTGGATTCCTTACCACCATCCCATTTCTTATTACCCTCTCTTGAATTAAACCCCACCAAGCACTGAACTCACAAGGCTAGAAATTCATTATAGCCAAGGAATGGGCAGTGTTCGGACTAAAAATGGTGAATTAGCGCCAGCTGAAAATGATCTAAACTGCACGCAAAATTCGTCCTCACTGCTCGATAAAATGATTTCAGTCTTAAATCTAGTCTAAAAACCCAAGCTCATTGGCGTTCCACGGAAAAGATAGACCAATATCGGGGGCAGTCTAATCGCAAGTCATGGTTGCCACAAGCTTTTTTTCACTACTTAAAGGGGAGGCTCATTGATGCTGCAGCACCTCATTCTCAGCATTGTTGGGTGTGCAGCTGCCTCAACAAGCGTAAGAGGAAGTACAAGGAGAAGGAGCACTTATTTACAAATCCTGATGGCAGGTTGCCGCCTCAGGGAGAGAGCCCACAAGTTTTCCCATGAAGCTTTGGAGGCATTGGTTTTAGCACCAAATGGCAGGAGGTCCTCACCACAAGTCTGCCACACCATGTGGAGGGAGGTGGCACACCACATCACGGACAGCACTGTGGTCCCCAGGACCCACACCCAGTGCAGGAATAACTTTAACAAGCTCACACGGGTGGGCAGGGTGAGTGAAGACTTCAACAAATGCTACATACCACCATCTGTACCACAAGCTTCACACACTGCTCAATGCACCACATCCCCAGCACGTAACCACCAACAATCTCTATCTAGCGACACTCACACCCACATCTCACACCTTGCACACAATGACAGCTATTTAACTATGGCAGGCACAAGGGTCATTAGTTATTAGAATGCATGTGATATGTGCGATATGTTTATGCATAAATTTATTAATAGAGTTTGGAATATTTTGTGGTCTCTCTCATTTCACCTTTGTGCCCAGGAGGACACTGTAATATGGCATGAGACAGGGATGGTATGATGGGGATGTGGTGAGCAATGGGGATCTGGGGTTTCATTCATTCAAATTGCAGTCTGATGAGCCGGTCACGAACCGCCCATCCAGAAGCCCGATTGTCCGGCTGCCTCCTCCCTCCCTCCTGTTCCTCATCTTCTTCCTCCTCATCTTCTTCCTCTTCCCTCTACACACATGTTCCCGGCTTCCTCGTTGCCTCCGCTCCCTCCACCATAGATCCTGGAGGGCGAAGTGGACTGCCAGTACAGCCCCCATAACTTTTAGCAAGTGTTGTAGGCTGAATCTTTCAAGAATAAATTTTGCACTTTTCTACTTGCCACAAGATTCCTGATACCAAAGAACCTTCAAATCACTAAATAAAACTGTTGCAGTATCAGGAACTAATACACAGGCACTGAAGCTTCACTAACCTGTCAGGTGCGAGTGATTGGGGCTGATCCCTTTAAATAACGTCCCTGGAGCCGGCTTCCTGGTGCTGTACACCAGCTCTCCCTGTCGTTGTTAACTCCAGGCGGTGAGGTAAGTGGCGAGAAGCAATTTGGCAGATCGGGCATTGAAGTCCTCGGCAATCGCTGTTACCGGCAGCGCTACAGGGAGTCCCGATTTGGTGTGCGGCGCTGGATTCGACATGTGCTGTTGTTACAGCTCTCAACGCCGCATTAGCGCCATCTACTGGCGGTAATGGGCGGCACTAAAGGGACGAATTTTCCCCCACAATCTCAATTAGCTATATGAAAGGTTTACTTCTCCACCTCTTCAAACCCAACCCAGGGAATTCTCTCTCATAGTTGACCATGAGTTATAGAAACCCTTCATTTTCTATCAATCAATCTTTTATGGGGATCACGGTCATAGTCTAGTATTTGGTAAATGTTGACATTATTAAATAGCTCAGCTATAGATACATAAACAACATCACATAGTACTGCACAATAGGCCAATGTAATAACAAACAATAGTGTCATCACTGTGACGTACAGTGAATGCAGTATCATAAGTAATCAAATCCTTCTAACTTCCTTTTATTGAGGACTGTGGCCCATCCACTTGTTAGTTGGAATCGTTGCAGGTCTCACACTGCATGCAAAGTTTTCAATAGCTCCTAGTCCACATTGGTGCTCCGATCCCTTTGAACCTCTAGATTGGATTGCTGCTGCTGAATTCATCCCTCTGTGTAGCTGCTGCTGTGTCCTACCTCCTCTCTGAGCGGCACCTGGTTCTGTAGCTGTGCGACTGGCAGATGTTGGGACATATTTCACCCCCCCCGCCCCCCGGCCCTGCTCACTTCAAGGGGAAAACCTTCAGATTACTGACCAATTAGGAACTGAGGTCAGGATCACTCTACATGCATATTTAAGACTCCAACCACCCCGCCACTCCACAGTCATACTTCTGGCACCAAAATAAAAACAAAAAGCCCGCTCCCCATTGGCCACTGTTGACCCGCGAGTAACCTTGTCAGGAGGATGCTGATTTGGGGACGGATGCTGCAGGTTGAAGTGACTCATTGTCAGGAAGTGTCACAGAGCACTCATCTGCCAACAAACAACTCATACCAGCCAGTTGCCAAGCAATTTGCTCTGCATTACTTTTGTTGTTTCCACTTCACTATTATCTTCTTTACCATAGTTTCTACAAAAAAATCAGTAGCTCAACTAATCTCTTATTCCAATTCATTTTTGATTTGATTTCCCTTCCATTGATGTTATTTTCTTTTAATTTAATCACCCCTTCCTTGATCTTGTTTTGTTTTAAAATCCTGACAACATAAAGGATTCTCAGTCTGAATGAAAGTGTGTTTATTGTGGGTTTTACAACGAATTACAGCTAATCAAAACCCTTCCTTATCCCTACCTGTAATCTGATCTGGCACCAGCTCCTGATCACTGTGGGGCTCGTTCTAAATTTGTTATACTTAGGGGTGTGGCGGTTTGATACAAAAATTTACACCTGTTTCCTGTTAATGCGTTCAAATTATGCCACACAGAGTGAATATTCAATTACTGTGCTTCTGTAAAATAACTCATAGTGCAGCCTGTAAGATCTAATCTAGTGCAAAATGTAATATTTAATATAGTGCAAATTTTCTTCTAACATAGTGCAAACTGAAACATTTAGCAGTGTAAATTGCAGCATACGTAATAGAACTCAAATCATAACATTGTATATAGTGCAAACTATAACATCTTTAATACGTACACATTGTAACACTTAACATAGTGCAAACAGTAACAGTCAATAGTGTGGAAACTCATTAAATATAGTGCAAACTTACATTTAATATAGTGAAAATTTTAACATCATTAAGATAGTGCCAAGTGAAACAGCTAATAAATTCAAACTGTAACATCCAATGTTTGTGTAAACTGTAACATTTAGTAGCGTGCACACTGCTTAGTTTAATATAATGCAAACAGTAGCATTTAATGTGGTGCAAACTATAACATTTAATATAGTGTAAACAGTAAATATCCTGCCAACTATAGCATCTAATGGTACCATCTAATATGGTGCAATATTGTTATAACTAAAGGTCAAGACAAACCAAAAATCTGTATACAACCAGGCATGTACACAGCAGGACTAAGTATACCATTATTGACCAGGGGACTGATTTTCACTGCCTCTGGAACTCTAGAATATTCAAGTAGAGACTGATGGCCTCGAATTGCCATACTTTCCTGTACTGAGTCCCCCACTGGAGGGTCAATAGAAAGAGAGATTTATTGTCTGTGTCTCCTCCTCACTCCCACCCCCACAACACCATTGGGCCCCACAAAAGGTTGGCTCATGATTGCTTTATGTTATAGCGAGCGTCTGCTGTGGGAGCACTGTATAATTGCCATCAATGGCACACTATTTATGCAAAAAGTGCTGCAGCTGCGTAAGTACATTTGGCACCTCCGAATTCATGCAGCAATATTGTGAATCAGGCAATATATTTGCAATCAGCGATTTGCGGAAATTTCAAGAAAAATGACCATCTGGAGGTTTCAGTGCAATCAGTTGCATTCCCTTCTCCTCACGCTTTCTTCCATCTAGGTTTTCCTCACAAATCTCAGACTTCCATGAAGATGACTAACACCTGTTTTGAATCCTCTTAAATGAGTTGCCAAGATTATTTACAGACCAGATGCAACTGCATTCCCCCATACAGTAATTGCTTTGCTTCTTACGTTACAACAGATTGAACTGCAGAGGAGACATGAAGAGACGATCTGCTGGCTTGGAACTATTTCCAGACCAGTCTGAGATTAACCTTGCATCGTTATTGCCTGAGTGAGCAATCAATGTTGTGTTGGCCCTCCTATAAGGTCTAATGAGTACCACTGCCAGGAAGCAGCATCTGCCTGCAGATCTCTTGTTTTGTTCGGTCCAATATGATGGCATTGGGCGTGCCACCAGAACAATTATGAGGGTTCCCCAGAAGGAGGACACTGCCGATAAAAACTAGGTAGCCTGTCTAAATTTTTTCAAAGTGTGGCAGTACCTTATAATTTGGCAATTTGAGTCAATAAAACAATCAATTTTGTGTGGTGCCCACTGGTCTCAGAGGACTTCAGACGAATCAGTGGACACCATCTAGTCACCCAAGCGCGTATTAAAGATCCAAACACAGGAAAAATTCCCGGGTCATGGACCTGTGCATGGTAGATTTCACCAGACCCAAGGGCAGACCCAAAGGGAGGTTGTCCTATCTGCTCATCCTGAGCACTGGATGACCAAAGTAAAAACAATATGTGAGAAAAGCATAACCTAAAGTCGAGGAGCAGCCCTTCAGATGGCGGAAGAGGTGCTGCAATCTGTGGTACTGCACATATATATGAAAGGTGGTTTCGTCCAGGACATACGACTCGGACATCTGTAAAGAAAAAACTTGCATTTATATAGCACCCTATCATTTACCAAAGACATCCCAAAGCACTTTACAACCAATGAGTTACTTTCAAAATGGAGTCACTGTTGTTACGTAAGGTTGTTCACATACAGATTGCATTCCACTGAGCTGTACAGCACTCTTCACCATAACTCCCCCCTGTAGCAGGGTAGGATTACCGAATACAGAGCTATCCACTGGAGATACAATAGCAAAATACTGCGGATGCTGGAAATCTGAAATAACAACAGAAAGTGCTGGAAACACTCAGCAGGTCAGGCAGCATCGAGGAGAGAGAAACAGAGTCAACATTTCGGGTCGAACCCTCCGTCTCCACTGCCATCCATCTCCACTGGAGACGTTGGCCCAGGCTAAAATAACACAAATCTAATTTATTATGAGGTATGGTTATAGAGGCAAGATTAAAAAGAACACATTATAACTAGATTATAATGTCTTGAATAAGGTTTAAAATGTTTTGACTAAGGAAACCCCTAGTACTAGTCAGGGGAGTGATATCAGGCTGGGGAGATGTACGAAGTGCAGGGATCGGTGCTGTGGTCTCCACTGTTTCTGATCTTCACAAATGACCTGGATTCAGAAACTCAATGTAAGTTGGTCAGATTTGCACATGTTACTAAACTAAGGGGGACAGTATGATGTGATGAAGCAGCCGAGGAATTGCAGAAGGATCTAGGTTGCAAATGGGCAGAATAACGGAAAATTATATTCAATGCTGGTCAGTGCAGGGTTTCAAATATGGGAAGAACAAAATGAAGATGTCTAACTAGCTAGGGAATAGGTAGTTGTTTTCTGGGAAATGATGAACTCGATGACCTCCCTCTTCTATACTTATCTTTGTGACTTTCACGTAACTCAAGGGTGTCTCTTTCAAAATAATAAAAGACAAGTATTTCTCTGTCAAAGCATTAAACAATTTACAATCTTGATGAAGTGTATGTATGTGAGAAAGACAACTCAAACTCCTGATATATATATTTCATCTAGACAGGCTGCTCCCATCAAGCAGTAACCAACTTAAAGTAGCCATAATAATGGCAAAGCTACAACCCCTTCAATAAAAAAATATATAAAATACAGATTCTTATGGCATTACACAACTGCTTAGTAGTATAGCAAGAAGGGAACTGCAAAACAAATGCTACCATCCTAACTTCTATCTTCTTCCCTTGATGTTAAGCTGATACAAAGAAAGGTATACTACACAAATAAACCAAACCAAATCAATCAAAACCGGGTTTAATAATATCCTGGGGCCCTCTCAGAAGCCTGTCTCAAGCCATTCATCCACTCTCAGGAGAGAGCAGAGCTGTGAGGCTGGTAAACAGGACCCTCTATTGAGACAGACATCACAGCAAGTTGCCCTGCAAAAGGACTGGTTTGATAGAAAATTAAATTGAATATAAATATGGGAATATCATAGTGCTGTGATTAATTTGAATTGTTTTTATCACACAGGCAGGCTTAGTATCTCACTTGTTTCGTCATTCGGATGGGATGTTAAACCAAGGCCCCGTCTGCTCTCTCAGGTGGACGTAAAAGATCCCATGGCACTATTTCGAAGACGAGCAGGGGAGTTGTCCCCGGTGTCCTGGCCAATATTTATCTCTCAATCAACATCACTAAAACAGATTATCTGGTCATTATCACATTGCTATTTGTGGGACCTTGCTGTGCGGCAAATTGGCTGCCGTGTTTCCCTACATTACAACAGTGACTACACTTCAAAAGTACTTCATTGGCTGTAAAATGCTTTGGGACGATCTGAGGTCGTGAAAGGTGCTATAGAAATGCAAGTCTTTCTTTATTAAGTACAGGAACCTCACATCATTCAATGTATTTGAATGGTGAGTCAGACGGCGAGATGCCATTTTCTGTAAGCTTTTGGAGAAACAGGGCATCTCAGACAGCAACTTTTGAATTTCAGTGTTTAACTGCGCATGTGCGGTCTCCGGAATTGCTGTCCGATTTGCACAGAACTAACGGTGAGCTCTGTTAGCTGCACTGATATTTTTACTGCAAAATCCGGCCCAATGTGTGAAGTTTTAGATGCCCCATTATAGAAAGGATGATAAAGCCATTGAGAGTGTACAGAGTAGAATCACCAGGATGATGTAACATATTTGGATTTCCAAAAGGCATTCGATAAGGTGCCACATAAAAGGTTGCTACGCAAGATAAGGGCTCATGGGGTTGGGGGTAATATATTAGCACAGATAGAGAATTGGTTAACGGACAGAAAACAGAGAGTAGAGTTAAAAGGGCCATTTTCAGGTTGGCAGGCTGTAACTAGTGGGGTGCCGCAACGATCAGTGTTGGGGCCTCAGCTATTTATAATTTATATTAATGACTTAGATGAAGGGACCGAGGGCAATGTATCCAAGTTTGCTGATGATATAAAGCTAGGTGGGAAAGTAAACTGTGAGGAGGATACAAGGAGCCTACAAAGGGATATAGACAGGTTAAGTGTTTGGGCAATAAGGTGGCAGATGGAGTAAAATGTGGGGAAATTTGAAGTTATTCACTTTGGTAGGAAGAATAGAAAAACAGAATCTTTTTTAAATGCTGAGAAACTATTAAATGTTGGTGTTCAGAGAGATTTAGGTGTCCTTGTACAGGAAACACAGAAAGCTAGCATGCAGGTACAGCAAGCAATTAGGAAGGCAAATGGCATGTTGACCTTTATTGCAAGAGGGTTGGAGTACAAGAGTAAGGAAGTCTTACTACAATTGTACAGGGCTTTGGTGAGACCACACATGGAGTACTGTGCACAGTTTTGGTCTCCTTATCTGAGAAAGGACATACTTGCCTTAGAGGCGGTGCAACAAAGGTTCACTAGATTGATCCCTGGGATGAGAGGGTTGTCCTATGAGGAGAGATTGAGTAGATTGGGACTATACTCTCTGGAGTTTAGAAGAATGAGAGGTGATCTCATTGAAACAAATAAGATTCTGAGGGGGATTGACAGGGTAGATGCTGAGAGATTGTTTCCCCTGGCTGGAGAGTCTAGAACTAGGGGGCATAGTCTCAGGTCGGCCATTTAAAACTGAGATGAGGAGAATTTCTTCACTCAGAGGATTTCTGAGGAATTTGGAATTCTCTGCCCCAAAGGGCTGCGGAGGCTGAGTCATTGAGTATACTCAAGGCTGAGATCAATAGATTTTTGGAATCTAGGGGAATCAAGGGAGTATGGAGATCAGGCGGGAAAGTGGAGTTGAGGTCGAAGATCAGCCATGATCTTATTGGATGGCAGAGCAGGCTCAAGGGGCCGTATGGCCTACTCCTGCTCCTAATTCTTATGTTCTTATGTCATGGATGGTGTTATGAGGAGAGATTTGAGATACTAGGACTATTTCTACAGGAGAAGAGAAGGCCAAGAGGAGATTTAATGGAGTTTTTTAAATTTATGTAGGGCTTTGATAGGATGAATAGAGAAAGGGTATTTCCTCTGGTTGGGGTATTCAGTCATCAATTTAAATTTGCCACTAAGGGAGTGAGGAGTGAGATTAGGAGCAATTTCTTTATGTAGAGGGTTGTTGGAGCATGGAATACTTTGCCCGGGTGAACGGTTGAAGCACATACCATTGCATCTTTAAGGGAAAATTGGAAAAATATTTGAAGCAGATGATGATTCAGGGCTATGGAGTGAGAGTGGTGCATTGGAATTAGTTTTGGATTGCTCTCTCAAAGAGTCAGCACAGACACAACAGGCCAAATGACCTCCTTTTGTGCTGTGAAGTTCGATGGCTATCGTGAGGTGCCAGTTACTGCAGTAGTTTTGGGAGAGAGTCTTTAAAGTGAAGAAGTGGGAATTAATTTGCAGACTGCGGCTCACTTTTTGATACAGGAAATGTTGTCCGCATTCATAGGGGAGCACAAAGTGACTCTTAGCTTTGGTATTACCAATAAAAGTCACATTGTTAAATTACAAGAGTCAGAGGCCACCTCGTGTACAACAATGCTATCAATCATACCTCAGACACAATGTGCTTAGGAAAAGGACTACATCCCGAGTAATGCACTGCTGGGAATTAATGGGCATGTCAAAGTACTTTAGGACTGATATGGAAGGTGGCACAAGAGGGTCCACCAGTTAGATTCTGACAGCAAGAAAGGCAAAAGAAATTAGATGAATACCCAACTGAATCTCATATGACTACCTAAACGAGTCTGAATAGCAGTTAGCACATACATTGAAAGCAAGAGAGATGGGAATTTTGAAAGCAATGCAGTTTAGGAGACAGGAATCGGAGGGTAGAAGCAGGTTAAAGTTGATGTCCTTTGATCTCCTTAATGAAGTAATTGCGTCTCTGATAGCCTGTACCCCTCAAAAAATGCAACTAAATAAATATGGTGATTTGTTTTTATTTTTTAAACCATCTGAAGCACAACACAATGTAAATTGACCAAAATGTCAGAAATTGCTGAGAGTTTCAGCGCAGACAATTTCTGGCAGCATCAACTGAGCCCACTTGTGTGAAAATGTCCTCCAAGGAGATGAGAACAACCCTCTTTAAAAAAAAAGATTAAAGCTATTTCGCAAAACACAATCAATTCTGAAAATTGGGAACTTCCTTTTTCCTTATAAAGGGGCTCATTATGGTTTTTTTTTTTAACAGTTTCTCCGCTAATCTCTATCAAAGTTATCCTGGATTGCAATTATAACTGTAGGAAGAGAAGCAGACAATGTGCTTGTCACGAACATCAGAGTTTTTCATGTACTCTACACAGGCAGCTGGGTTGCACAGAAGTTCTGAAAATTCAGCAGAATAGTGCTAATGAGAAGGTAAGTACATACAGTTGGGGGCCATTCCTGACACCTGAAGGCAAATATTCCAGAACAAATGCTTTCCATGGCTCCGTATAATATATAGCAGGAATGAGCATGTCCCCTCCAAGCAAAAGGACTGAGATCAAATATAAACAAGATTTATTTTGTGAAAAATAGACACTCTGCTCTGCCTTTTAGTGAAAACCAAGAAATACTGCCGAGTGGAAGCAAATGGTGCAAATGAATGTACAATGAAGATGTCAGCCATTGGCTCAGTGGTAGCACTCTCGCCTGTAGCTCCAGAAGGTTGTGGGTTCATAACACCATTCCAGAGACTTACACAAAATCTAGGCTGACACCTGAGTGCAATACTGAGGGAGTGCTGCACTGTCGGTGATGCCATCTTTCAAATGAGCCGTTAAACTGAGGCCCTCTCAGGTGGATGTAAAAGATCCCATGGCACTATTTTGAAGAAGAGCAGGGGCGTTCTCCTGGCCAATATTTATCCCTCAACCAGCATAATTTAAACAGATTATCTGGTCATTTTTCACATTGCTGTTTGTGGGAGCTTGCTGTGCACAAATTGGCTGCAGCATTTCCTACATTACAACAGTGACTGCACTTCAAAAAGTGCTTCATTGACTGTAAAGTGCTTTGGGACGTCCTGAGGTCGTGCAAGTCTTTCTTTTTTCTTTTAATGTGACAAGACTGCAGTAGAAGTATATCTGAGCCACAACTGATTTTGTATGCAGCTGGATGCAATGGAAAACTCAGTTGGGGCTCAATGAACTCAAAGATGAAGTGAATTTGGAACAAAAGTCAGAGCACTGCAAAGGAAACATAGGCTATGCTGCCTTTAGGCATTAGTTAAAAGGACGGTATGGCTGTACTGAGGAGTTTTTGGGCAGACTGCAATGAATTTTTTACTCTATCAGTTTTTGCCTCTTGAAGACATTCATTCCATCCTCGGGTACAGAGCATTGGCACTGATTGCCCTCTGGTTATACCTCCACCAAGTGGCCATTATATATATATATATATATATATACACACACACACACGAGAGGCTTGACAGTAACTCTCGTGAGGCTACGCATCTGGCATGGCCAATCCTCTATTCTAGTGCCATCTGCACTACTGCGCCTTTCCAGCAGGGGTGGCTTGAAAGTGATCAGGAGGGTCAACCCTAACAAATCTTCCCTTCCCTAGCCAAGGGACATTGAAAGCAATTATAGCGATCTTACCACCACATTGGCTGCCTGCCTGAACTCATTCAGCACTCACCGGGGATCGAAAATAGTCCTGGTCCATCTGGTTCTGCCACTCACTAAGGCCAGTTTTATGAAAGTGCGCTCGCAGTAGGGAGTCCAGCCCACCCCACGATTTCCCGTCCACTCATTTCAATGGACAGAAAATAGTGTGCCTGTGATTTCCTCATATGCCCCACCTAGGCTCCCAGCCAGAAGCACAGTCTTGAAAAATCATCCCCCTGTCTATCGTGTAAACCTGGGAGAATGAGTTCAAAATTTATAGTCTGATTCAGAAGAGCCTGAGGAAAATAAAAAGAAAGTCAGACGGTTTGACATTTTTTTGGTTGAAAATCAGCATTCCCTGCTGAGCACTTGATGAGCACAGCCTCCACCAGCGAAAATGAACACAACCTTGGAGACTTATGTGTTTCTTTTATTCATTCACATGTGGATGTCACTGGCAAGGCCATCATTTATTGCCCATCCCTAATTGCCCCTCGAGAATACAACTGAATGGCTTGCTAGGCCATTTCAGCAGGCAGTTAAGAGTCAACCACATTGTTGTGGTCTGGATTTATATATAGGCCAGACCAGGTAAGGACAGCAGATTTCCTCCCCTAAAGGACATTAGTGAACCAGATGGGTTTTTACAACAATCCAGTAGTTTCATGGTCACCATTATTGATACTAGCTTTTTAAGTCCAGATTTATTCTGAATTTAAATTCCCCAGCTGCCGTGTTGGGATTATGAACTCACGTCTCCAGATCATTAGTCCAGGCCTCTGGATTACTAGTCCAGTAACATAAACATACCCCATGTGAAAAGTTGGTTCCCTACTTCATTTCTCTGTCTGTAATATCGCATTCTGTGCCAGCAAGACTCAGCCTTTGACCGAAAAATTACCCCATTAGAGAGAATTGTTGGGCAGTGTTAGCTGGACCTCAATGGGTTCAGCGAGAACCCAGCGGGATTGCAGAGAAAATACTGACCCATATTCTGGCCTTTCAGAGATTGGTATCTTGAAGGTGTGTTGGAGTTTTTCTTGATGAAGTTTTGCTTGCTCGACTGTTCTTTCTGCATTCGTTTTGCTGCATTGCTTTCTACAATTTTCATGCATTTTGATAAATGAATCCACCATGAAGGTGATTGCAAATTGGGCGGATAGCTGCTGGGTGACCCTCTTCCCCCCGTGTCATGACCCCATTAAAATAGCCTTGAACCAGAGGGGAACAGCATTATAAGGAAGCATATATCACTACCAGGATAATTGTGGAGCTTATGATCGCATGTTGCAGCAGAGCTTCAGATGGTTGGACAAATCAGGGCTGTGTTGCAGTGCAGGTCCACCAAAGTCTCAAAGATAATAATGGTCTGCTGCATATTGCACAACTTTGCCATGCAAAGATATATAAACAAAGGACAGGAAAAGACCAGTTGGTCCATCAAGCCTCTCCCATAGTATCATGGTTAAAATTATATACACCATGACCCCCATTCATTCTCCTCCCCACCAACCAGCCATGCAATGTCCAGAGAAAAAACCTTAGGTCAATTTAAGAAAAAGACATTCTGGGAAATTCGTTACAAGTTACGGGAGACCACAGTGACTGGGAGCCATATTTCCCCAATGGCCACCTAACATCTATACTTAGTAATACCAGCCACACGCAAGAACTTGTCCAGCTTATCATGGAGCAGGTAGATAAAATCGATGAGCTGTAGCTGGTGGCAGAGCAGGACCCTGAGGACAAGCCAGAAGGTATGCCTGCTGAAACAGGAACCCTCCCTCAATACTCAGGGCAATTGTAGCAATATTTCAGACATCTTAGGCAGAATTTTGTGAGGCACCTCTGCTGGCATGAATCCTCATCAGTGCTGAGCAAGGGTTGGATAATCAGGTTATTGGTGTGTCAACCCTATACCCAACTTGCATTTGTGTCCAGTGAGACTCTGCACTAGCAACGCAGCCTTGCGCGATTACCCTTCATTTCTCCACTACCTCACTTCTATATGAGCCTACCCGAGGCTTTTGTTCCATTATTCCATAATTTTACCAATCAGGAGGACGAACATCTTGCCCAAAGAAAGAAAAAACTAATCAGGATATGCGTGCACACCTATGGGTGGTTGGTTAGAAATCAGCCTGACCTTTCACCACAGGGAAAACTAAAGACAGAGAGAGAAAAGTATGGGCAGAAATATGGATGATTATTTGTATAAACAGCTCTGTATTAAGAGAGTGAAGAATTAACACACAGAGAGTCAAACCTGCCTGTTTTAACCCTTTGTGTGTCTCAGACCAGCAGCAACATCTCTAATATGCCTAGCTCAGGTGTCAGCGGCTACGTCCCAACGGGCCCCTAGAAGTGGACGGTGCTCTGGGAATGCTGGTGGTCCCTCAAACTGCTGCCAAAGCAGACGAAGGGGGCTGATCCAGACTCAATGGGGCTGGTGAACCCAAACCATTACCTCAGAGAAAAATTAAGTCAGAACAGGAAAGCAGATCAAAAGCTGTGGTTGCACAGATGTTATGACATGTAGCGCTCCACTCAGAGCTGTATATATTCAACATTGTACATGAATGAAAAATTTGAGCAACATTTGCACTGTAATTATGAATCAAAGAGTTCTTATAATTGATGTAACTATGAACCTTATCATTGCATATCCTTTTAACTGTGTGTCATAACACTATGGCACGTCTGGAGGGAAAATCTATTCATGCACAGCAATTTGTGTGTTAGTATATTATAGAAAAATGGAGTCTATTGAATAATGGAAAGGTGGGAGGGAGTTACAAAGTAATACTACAATCAAAGGCTCAATGCCATAAACCATGAGAACAAAACTCAAGTGCTGAATCCAGAGATTAGGTTGCTGACATTTAAAGGGTCTAAATCATCCGAGAAGCATGTTTTACAGGTAAATTTAATTTCTGAAACAATCACTGAAGTCCAGATTTTATTCCTGTTAATGACACATCTAAACACAATGGTAAATCTTAACGCCATGCTATAACTGTGTCAGGTAGGGGGAATATATGAGGTAAAACCGCTTTAATTTGATGCACAACATACAGAGATCCAGTTTGGTGGGGCTTATAAATTACCTGAAGAGATTGAGTAGTGGAATGTCTACAAATCTAATTTCCAATCAATTAAAAAATATAATTAAAAAAAAAACCTGAGTTTGAACCTTGACCCTTGTAATAGAGCCACCTGGTGGACTACTGATGTATATAATGATAAAGCCATGTACAGTACAGTTCTTACCGGAAGCCATGTTGTGCCGTTGTATATATATATATGCTGTGTCTCAAGATACCACAGAATTGGCTATGAGGATGCGATTGCGGATTCCCTAGCTGAAATTTTTGTTGGAGGATAGTCCTGCCAACCAACAGAGGGACTGTTAGAAATTCTTCGTTTTCCAAAAATACGTAAAAATCTGAGGTAAATTTCAAGCACACGTGGCTGAACTGTCGACGTTGCCAGAGTCCAGATGGCCGCGTCTATGGAATTATAGGGCACTTGGATGAGTTCCATCATGACCGAAAGACTTTCAGAACGTATGTGGAGCAGCTAGAAATGTTTTTCACCGCGAATAGTATTGTCGAAGTCCCCGATGATGTAAACCGTAACCGGGTGGTTTTTGAAATGAAACGGGCTATTCTTTTTGACTGAAGCAGGCCCCGAGGTGTATGAAACCCTGAAAAATGTGCTTGTTCCCGCCAAGCCGAAGGACACGCCACTGAAGGAGATCCTAACCAAGTTAGAACAGCACTACAGTCCTGAGCCCCTGGAAATTGCTGAAAGTTATCGTTTTGGAACATGCGATCAATTAAATGACGAGGGTATCAGGGAGTACATTGTAGCTTTAAAAAAGCTATCCATTCACTGTCATTTCGGAAACTTTCAGGACCGAGCTTTGCGTGACCGCTTTGTTTGTGGGTTGAAAAATGAACGTATCAGAAGTAAATTGTTGACAACCCCTAACTTGACTTTTGACTTAGCTTGTCAGACAGCTACGTCGATGGATGCGGCCCACCGATACTCCCGAGAGTTCCGTGCCATTTCCAGTCGTCAGACAACCGAGGTGAATCGACTGTAGCTAAAAGTAAAAGGCAGTTGGGCCCCAAGGCCTCAGCAACTGGCCAAGGTAACAGTGCATTGAAGTCATGCTATCGGTGCCTGGGACAACACATCGCTCAAAGCTGTCCATATGTGAAGGCAGAGTGTTTCTACTGCAAGAAAACTGGGCATCTTGCGAAGGAGTGCCGACAGAAGAGTAAACCGACTGGCAATGTTAGAAGTAGAAATCGCGAAACACTACATACCGTTGAAGAGAAGCAGCAGGACTAGGAGTTTCTGGAGATTCACATCATCAGGAGCACGAAGGTATCTAACAGCGATTCGCGAGGTATCATCCAAGTGGATGTCTCAGGAACCAGGATACCCATGGAAATCGACACTGGTGCATCTTTGAGCGTATTACCGGAATCGCTATATCGCGACAAGTTGCGTGATTATCGACGAGAGAAATCGAAGGTAGAGCTGCGAGGCTACTCAGGAGAGCAAATCCCTGTAGTAGGAAGTGTCACCATACCAGTGAAATACAAGGATTAGTGTCAGAGCTTGCCTCTCATTGTAGTGGCAGAAGGCAAGCTTGCTTTGATAGGTAGAAATTGGTTGGGATCACTGAAGCTGGATTGGAATGAGATTTTTCGTGTGGAAGTGAAATTTGCATCGAAAGTGATGTCATCAAGCAGCCTAGGGTGCATGTCACCAAGCCCCAGTGATTTATCTATCTTATGGTCTGCTCGTTTTTTTTCAGAACCAATTCCTGTTCGACAGTTAACTCTAACAGAAGTTTAAACAGTTTCAAAACTGAGGTAAATTATTTACTAATATATATCTCTGCCATACCTTAATCCTTGATATGTGGTGAAGACAGAATCAGGCTTGGCTCCGATGTCCTCCATACTCCAATAGCCGACTCACCGTTTAAAGCTACACATGAATTCACACTGCCTGTGCTCGAGAACCTTCAGGAGGGGAATAGAGACAACCTGAGAAAACAAATTTAATTGTCAGGTGTCAGACTTGGCTCAGACGTTTGTGGGTTGAAGTCCCACTCCAGAGACTGGAGCACATAATCTATGCTGGCACGTCAGTGCTGTACTAAAGGAGTTTTGCACCGTCAGAGGTGCTGTCTTTCAGATGAGATGTCCTGTCTGCCCTCTCAGGTGAACATAAGAGATCCCACGGCACTCTTCAAAGAAGAGCAGGGGTTCTCTCCGATATCCTGGCCAATATTTATCCCTCAACCAACATCACTAAAAACAGATTATCCTGTCATTATCACATTGCTGTTTGTGAGACCTTGATGTGCACGTTTCCTACCTTACAACCGTGGCTACACTTCAAAAGTATTTAATTGGCTGTAAAGCACTTTGGGACATCCTGAGGGGTCATGAAGGGCGCTATACGAATGCAAGTTCTTTCTTTCAATTGAGCTGTGAAACGTCCCATGGGCCTCGTTTACTTGGCTTCCATTTTAGTAGAATGTGGCAGTCCTAAGTGCACCAACTCAGGCCTGACTCCAATCTAGATAAGGCCCTTGCGGATTTTGTAATTTTAACAATAATGTGCCTTGCAGGAAAGATGCTAAATAAAATGAGCTAAATGCAATCTTCCCCTCGCCTGCACCATATAATCTGGGGTCAGAATAAGCCAGGGTTCTCATTTTTGAGACCAAGTAGACCAATGAAGACAATGGGTTAAATAAGATTAGGTGACTGTCAGATCAGGCCTCGGGTGCCATGTAAAAAAGAATTCCAGGCTTCCACAGGATCCGCAACAAATTCTTTTTAAAAATAAAAAAAGCACAATGAGAAAATGAAAGGGTGCGACTGTTAAAACAAATCATAGTTTGTAAAGGAATATTTCCAAATTGTACACTCTTTAATTTATTTCACTATAAATGGCAGAATCTGGGGACGGGTGCCCAACCCGCCTCCATGCCATCTTGCCAGGAGGCGGGTAGCCGTCCCGCGCCGGGTCCCGTCTCCTTGGAGGCGGAAAGGGATTACATCCACTTAACTGCCTTTTAACAGGTAGTTAACAGGCAGAAAATAGGATTATCCCCTTTTTGCCTACACAAGTGTGGGTTTCCCAAAGGCTCCGAACCCCGCCATCTCAGCGAGATGAGTAGGGGGTCTGCAGGGGTCGGAGGGGTCCAAAAGTGTGCTGTGGAGGTGAGTGATGGGTGCAAGTGTGGAGAGGTGAGTATCTGAGGTAAGTGCAAAGTGTTAGAAAAAGTGTACTTACCTTTGTTTCTTCCTGCAGGCTTCAGTCGGTGGGTATGCGGAGAGTCTTGCACCTCCGCGGTAGAGATGACAGATGGCTGTTGCATTCTCCACTGCAACAACCATCTCATTTCTGCAAAAGAAAAAAAGGTTTGATGAGGTCTTGAATTCAAGAACTCATCAAACTGCAGAGAATGTCACTGTTTGACAGCTTCACAGAGCTGTCAAACGATGACAATTCAACTGTCAAAAATTTTTGACAGATGAACCATCTTACGTTGACGTTCTCTGTAACTGGCTTCCCCTTAATTGGCCTGCTAAACCTGCTGGGCAGGCTTAACAAGGTCAATCAAGGGAAAACAGAGTGGGTTGGCCAGAAGTCAATGGAGGCGGGACTGAAACCCGACAAGTGGGAGTCCCGCCTCCAAAAGCTCCCCATTGAGAAAATCACCCCCTATGAAACAATTTTAAGAAAGTATCATGAGCTTTGACAACCTTTTGACTTTTGCTGTCTTTTTTTCTACTCCTTAAAATAGTGCACGGTGATGACATCACAGAAGGAAAACTGACTAAGAAGTGATCAAGCCCAAAGGGAGTTGAGTTGATACAGCTACAGGGGCCAGGGTGTTTTAATAAGCTTCGCATTTCAATTTCCCTTTAAGGCTCACTAACCCATCCAACAACAACAACTTGCATTAATATAGCAGTTTTAACATAGAAAAATGGCCCAAAGTGCATCACAGAGGCATAATCATAAAATGGACACTGATCCAAAGAAGGGAATATTGGAAGAGGGGACCAAAAGCTTGGTCAAAAAGGTGGATATTGGAATACAGAGTAGAATTTCTAAATTTGCCGATGGCATCAAACTTGGGGGTGTGGCAAACAGTGAGGATGATACCAATCGACTGCAGCAGGACATAGAAAGGCTAGCAGAATGGGCAGACAAGTGGCAGATGGAATTTAATACGGAGAAGTGTGAGGTGATGCATTTTGGCAGAAGGCACAGGGAGAGGCAATATACACTTCATGGCACAGTTTTAAAGAGTGTGCAGGGACAGAGGGACCTGGGAGTTAATGTGCATAGGTCCCTGAAGGTGGCAGGACATATTGAGAGAGTGGTTCACAAAGCATATGGGATCTTGGGCTTCATAAATAGATGTGATGTGGAGATGCCGGTGTTGGACTGGGGTGGACAAAAGTGAGAAGTCGCACAACACCAGGTTATAGTCCAACAGCTTTATTTGAAATCACAAGCTTTCGGAGCGCTGCTCCTTCGTCAGGTGAAGTCCTGACGAAGGAGCAGCGTTCCGAAAGCTTGTGATTTCAAATAAAGCTGTTGGACTATAACCTGGTGTTGTGCGACTTCTCACTTTCATAAATAGAGGTATTGAGTACAAAAGTAGAGAAGTTATGCTGAACCTTTATAAAGCGCTGGTTAGGCCACAACTGGAGTATTGCGTCCAGTTCTGGTCACCACACTTTAAGAAGGATGTGAAGGCCCTTGAGAGGGTGCAGAGGAGATTTACCAGAATGGTTCCGGGGATGGGGTATCTTAGCTACAAGGACAGGTTGGAGAAGCTGGATCTGTTTTCATTGGAGCAAAGGAGGTTGCGGGGTGATTTGATAGAGGTGTACAAGATTATGACAGGTTTGGATAGGCTAGACGGGAAAAGGCTGTTCCCACTAGTTGATAGTACAAGGACTAGGGGACACAGATTTAAGGTTTTGGGCAAGAGATACAGGGGGGATGTGAGGAAAAACTTTTTTACGCAGCGAGTGGTGAGGACCTGGAACTCGCTGCCAATGGAAGTGGTGGAAGCGGAGACACTCAATGTTTTCAAGGGGAGACTGGATAGGCACTTGAGGGAAATCAACTTGCAGGGCTACGGGGATAGAGCGGGGGAATGGGACTGACTGGATTGCTCTACAGAGAGCCGGCACGGACTCGATGGGCCGAATGGCCTCCTTCTATGCCGTATGACTCTATGACTCTATAAGTAATGCATTTAATTTTGATTACAATTGTTTTCAGTATTAGTTTTAGTTGTGAACATTACGGTAATAAAGTTATTCCTATGCACATTAACTCCCAGGTCCTTCTGTCCCTGCACACTCTTTAAAACTGTGCCATTAAGTGTATGTTGCCTCTCCCTGTTCCTTCTGCCGAAATGCATCACCTCACACTTCTCTGTATTCATGTTAATTGCTTTATTACTGTAATAGTAGTATGTCTTACAGTGTCACAGTACTCACGTTGAAAACTAAAAAATAAATTGGCTGGTCCAGGTAACCTGGCGCTTACCTGAACCTGCTGGCAAGCTAAGGGTTAACTGTTTTAGTTTTAAGCAGGATATGAATAGTGACCCTACAAATTTAATGATCTATTGGCACACGATACTAAATATGATTCTCTAAAAGCTCACATATGGTTAGAACTCAACAATCAATGAAAAGGAACCAAGTGATCATTTAAAAAAAATCTTTATCTACATTTTTATTATTTTATACAGGGTTCAGATAAAAATATTCCTTTCAAATGGTATGTAGTATTATTGGGCACCCACTATAGTCTATGGTGCGTACTGTCAGGCACTTCAAACAATTAGGGGGTTATTTTGGCCAAAGGGTGAAAACAGACACAATGCTAATAAGACACGCCTGTTTGAAAGCTGGATTTAGCACACAATCTTGGTCCTAACTGCTGATTGCCTAATTTGAATTTGCCTGGAGGTGCTTAACCAGAAACTTGCAGGTTTAGCACTCAAGTGCTGATTAGACGCAATTTTCGTGGCGCAGTATATGTGGGCTCCTCACACCCACTGCCACTGAAGGTGTGGAGTGCTCTGGCTGGCACACAGCGGCAGGTTTCAGATGGTTCAGGGACCGAGGGAGAAGGTGCACAGGTTCTCGGAGGCGGCACCGGAGGTCCTGGTGGAGGAGGTCCCGAGGAGGAGGGATGTCCTGTACCCGCAGGGGGAAGGAGTCCACCTCGCCCTCCTCGTCCTCCTGTTCCTCTCTCCTGCAGCAGCTGGTGCGGCTCTGCCAGGTCTCAAGTCCTCCTCCCAATCCTCATCCAGACCAAGGGAGACCCCCAGCAAGATGCCCCTGACCTAGCACTCCCTTTCTCCTGGTGACAACTATAAGGTGGAGTAGCATAGCACTTACTCTTTTTAGGTGAAGTCCTCAGAGAATTTCTGGAAAAAAATGTTGCTCGAGTGTTGGTGAAGTCTTGACAAAGTGTCCCAGAAAGTCACTCGATGTGTTTCAGAGGTCCTCTTCATAGCTCCAGCAGCAATGACCATGAAATGGTGAGTATCCCTTTAAGTGGTGAGTATCCCTTTAAGTAGCGCTTGAAATCGACATCAATGCTGTGTTAACACCCAAACAGCTGGTCGCTGTCAGGAGAGGGCGTTAGTTGAAGCGCTAGCCACCAAAATTCCATGCAGCTTCTTTAATGAGCGTTTGCAGGCATTTTAAGTACAGTATAGGGAATGGTAGCATAGTGCTTATGTTACTGGACTAGTAATATGGCAGCTGGGGAATTTAAATTCAGTTAATTAAATAAATCTGGAATAATAAAGCTAGTATCAGTAATGATGACCATGAATACTACCAGATTGTCGTAAAAACCCATCTGGTTCATTATCGTCCTTTAGGGAAGGAAATCTGCTGTCCTTACCTGGTCTGGCCTATATGTGACTCCAGACCCACAGCAATGTGGTTGACTCTTAACTGCCCTCTGAAATGGCCTAGCAAGCCACTCAGTTGTACCAAACCGCTACAAAGAAGTATCACCACATGGACTGCAGTGGCTCAAGAAGGCAGCTCACCACCACCTTCTCAAGGGGCAAGTAGGGATGGGCAATAAACGCTGATGTCCACACCCTGTGAATGAATAAATAAAAAAAAGTGGCAATCAGCTGTTTAACAAGCCTCTGGGAGGCTGTTCCTAGCGCTAGCTTCAACTCCTTTACCAAGCTGCTGTCTTGCGCTAATTGCAGGCGAAACCAGCATTTCAGCTGAAGACCCCATCTTGGATACCTCTTTAGCCCCTAAAGTATTCGGCGAAAATCGCCCCCGGCATTTTTAAATCTAACATACTCGCAACTGGATTTACGAGTTACTCCTTATTGGCAACTCACTTTGCAATGGCTGCTGCACAGGTAACTGGTTGCGAAGAATTTTTTTAAGAGGCTGGGAGTGAGAGGCCCCTTGAGGTATTTTTATTTTCTCCTCTTCCCTTTTCTGTTGATCTTCCTGGTGAGAAGGAGGGACGGCTCAGGGCCCCTGCCTGTGCTGCACGAAGCCAGCCACATGTGGCCAAGCAGCCCAAGTCCCTCCTCGGGACCTCTCCGCCACGGCACAGCAAGAACAACGCCAACAATTTCTGGCAGCCATAACGAGCTTTAACACAACAAAACGTCCCGAGGCAATCAAAGGGTGAAATCAGATACTGAGCAGGAATTTGGGAGAAAGGTTAGAGAAGGTGATTGAAGGCCCAGGAGGAGAGATTCAGAGGAGGCTTTACGAAGCGATGAGAGACGTGGAAAGGCAGATAACTTTAGGAAGGGAGCTCCAGAGTGCTGACAGCTCTGCCGCCAATAATGAAATAGGGACGACAGGACTGAGTGGAAGAGTAGCATGCATAATCAAGGGCTGGAGCAGGCTGTAGTAGTAGGGTGGGATGAGATCATTCTTCCATAGACTTTGCCATTGCCTCATTCTGTGGGAAGTTGGTTTTAACAGCCTCTGAGTGGGCGGGAAATCATGTTAGGTCGCATCACAAAGAAAAATCTCAGAGAGCCATCTAGAAACTAAAATAAAGAACCTTTGATCAATAATTATAATTTACTATTTAAAAAGGCCACATCTGACCATATGCAGTATCTGAACTTCATTATATCTCTCTTTGAAGTCATGGTACAAAAAGACAGAAGGCTCAGACTGATGACAAACTCTGTAGCTTTCTTGACGACAAAAACTTACCCCAGGTTTTAAAATCCAATTATGGTCCTTGGTGGGTTCCACTGACTGACTTGATTATGATCTAAAACAGATTTGTAGTGCATTTATGAGCCTCCTACTTATTGGTAAATTAAAGGATTAGGAAGTCAGAAATTATGATAAGATCTCACACCAGGGAGACGCGTCCTTTTCATTTGATTTCTCAAATCGGATTCCTTTCTGGGAGAAGCCAGGTAACAGCTCTCATCCGTCTGTCCTGTTCAAACAAACACGATTCTTCCAAAAGTGACCTCCTCTCACCAGTGTCTGGGCTCATTTTGAAAATGGCGATTGACCAGCAGTCCTCAGTGCAACAACTTGTGTGTCTGAAAATATTCTGTTCATATGAACTGCTTCGTCACCATGGTAACACATTTCTGATTGTCTTTCTAAGCTTTCAGTTAAAACCTTGCTTTCCCCTGTTTTAATTCTGCACAACTTGTACACTATACCATCGATAGAAAGCTTGCCAGCCGACCTGCTTCCAGACATCCATGAAAGCTAGTTCATCCTCCACTTCCTTCTGTAGGAAAGTACCTGTTGTCACTTGACACCTTCCTCTGGAGGCACGACAAATATTAGGAACTGACAATACAGACAATCGAGGTGTCAGCCGTGGCTCAGTGGTAGCATTTGCGCTCTGAGCCCCACTGGGAACTTGAGCACATAATCTAGACTGACACTCCAGTGCAGTGCTGAGGGAGTGCTGCACTGTCGTAGGTGCCATCTTTTGGATGGAAAGTTAAACCAAGGCCCCGTCTGCTCTCTCAGGTGGACGTAAAAGATCCCATGGCACTATTTCGAAGAAGAGCAGGGGAGTTACCCCCGGTGTCCTGGCCAATATTTATCCCTCAACCGACATCACTAAAACAGATTATCTGGTCATTATCACCATTGCTGTTTGTGGGACCTTGCTGTGTGCAAATTGACTGGCACGTTTCCCACATTACAACAGTGACTACACTTCAAAAGTACTTCATTGGCTATAAAGGGCTTTGGGTCATCCTGAGGTCATGAAAGGCACCATATAAATGCAAGTCTTTCTTTGTTTAATCTTGGATGCAGATCTGTCTAATTGCATGTCCAAGCTCCAAAGCACTTTGTGTGAACTTGATAAGACTTGATAAGAGGCATCAGATGCACAAATGCACTGCACGGTGTGGTACTGAGCCATACGGACCAGAAGATCCGAAGTTCAATCCCCAGCCTGGACTGAGTGAGCTGATATCAGCCATGGCATCAGTTGGGCTGTTACCAATGGCCTCAGCACTTCTCAACTAATGAGGAGAAAGCCAGTCATGGTTCCTACTCCAGATCACTAAAGTGTCCCTTGGTGCAAAGTGCTTGCATGTAGATGTTAGTGAGGACAGGACCAGATGTCCCCATCACTCGAAAAGTCCATCAACACTCACTATTGAGGCTCACACATGACAAATGGGCATTTGGGTGAGGTACCATGGCAATCCTAGCAGGGGTCAGAACCTTCAGGAGAGATGGGGAGGAAATTAGCATTAAAAAAAATGACTCACACTAAACACCATACTGATTGGTCTCAAATCAGTTTGTTTCTTAGATTTATTTTGTTCCTTTTTTTATTCAATCACGAGATGTGGGCGTCGCTGGCAAGGCCAGCATTTGTTGCTCATTCCTAATTGCCCTTGAAAAGGTGGTGGTGGTGGTGACTCGCCTTCTTGAACCACTGCAGTCCGTGTGGTATCCAGAGATAAGTAAAAAGAAAAAAGAAAGACTTGCATTTCTATAGCGCCTTTCACGACCACCGGACGTCTCAAAGCACTTTACAGCCAATGAAGTACTTTTGAAGTGTAGTCACTGTTGTAATGTGGGAAACGCGGCAGCCAATATGCGCACAGCAAGGTCCCACAAACAGCAATGTGCTAATGACCAGATAATCTGTTCTTGTTATGTTGGTTGAGGGATAAATATTGGCTAGGACACCGGGGATAACTCCCCTACTCTTCTTTGAAATAGTGCCATGGGATCTTTTATGTCCAGCTGAGAGAGCAGACAGGGCCTCGGTTTAATGTCTCATCCGAAAGATGGCACCTCCGACAGTGCAGAACTCCCTCAGCACTGCACTGGAGATTCAGCCTAGCTTTATGTGCTCAAGTCCCTGGAGTGGGACTTGAACCCACAACCTTCTGACTCAGAAGCGAGTGTGCTACCAACTGAGCACAAGTAGAGGGTGAAGGTCCCTATACTCCATCCTAATAATGTCTTTCCACCCTGATCTCAGAAAAGGGTCTCCTACTGCAGCTCTACAACATTTCAGCTTCTATCCTTGTAGCCCGAGTGAGATGACAAAAGTTGTGTCAGATGGCGCCAGTTCTACTCTATATATTTGTCCACAGTAGGAATTGATTTGAGACTTCCTCACTATCCCCGCTACCCTGCCCAATATTTATCCCCCAACCAACATTCCTAAAACAGATGATCTCATCGTTATGATATTGCTGTTTGTGGGAGCTTGCTGTGCGCAAATGGGTAGTTGCGTTTCCTACATTACAACAGTGACTACGCTTCAAAAAAAAAGTACTTCATTGGCTGCAAAGCACTTTGGGACATCTTGAGGTCCTGTAAGGTGCTATATAAATGCAGGTCTTTCTTTTTTCTATGATTTCAAATTGGATCTTTGTAACCAGAAGGACGAGAGCTTTACCCCATCCATCTGGGACGGATTCAAACACAGGCCCCCACATACGAACAGGCAGCATTCTGGCCCACTCTGCCACCCCATTTTCTATTTGATTTTTTTTACTTCATAAAAAGCAACTTCCTTTCAGCAAACAGTGGCCTCTTTTTAAGGCGAGTTTGCCAAGTGTGGCTGAAAACTGTCTGTGTGTCCTGTTCTTACACCAGGAAACAGTGATTGTTAAAGGCACCAGCCTGTGTGATTTTGTCTAAAAGACCATAAAGTTACTGATGTGTTTTACGACTTAGGGCTCTGCACCAGTCTAAAAGATTAAATCAGAGGTATTTCAGCTGGGCCGGAGGAACACACTGAATGGACCGCCATCATTCCGCACTATTTATTATCTTGGTTTACATTTTAGCAGATTCGTAAAGTCAAACAAAAGAAACCCTAAGTAAATTCGCCATCCCTAAATTGCCACTTGATCGAGCCTGTGCTATGTTTCTGTGTCTCTTTTCATTACAGTTACCTGCAGGCAGACGTTTTGAATAGTTTCCAACAGCCGTGGTTGGAGCTTTCCGGAATATTCTAATATTTCATCTGACTTTTCAGGCTTCCTTCCCCAACTTTCACACAGCTGTGTGTGTATGCAGTTACCCCAGAGTTACCCCAGAGTTACCCCCCCGCTCTGTTACCCCAGAGTTACCCCATCTCTCTGTTACCCCAGAGTTACCCCAGAGTTACCCCATCTCTCTGTTACTCCAGAGTTACCCCAGAGTTACCCCATCTCTCTGTTACCCCAGAGTTACTCCAGAGTTACCCCAGAGTTACCCCCCCCCGCTCTGTTACCCCAGAGTTACCCCATCTCTCTGTTACCCCAGAGTTACCCCAGAGTTACCCCATCTCTCTGTTACTCCAGAGTTACCCCAGAGTTACCCCATCTCTCTGTTACCCCAGAGTTACTCCAGAGTTACCCCAGAGTTACCCCACCGCTCTGTTACCCCAGAGTTACTCCAGAGTTACCCCAGAGTTACCCCACCGCTCTGTTACCCCAGAGTTACTCCAGAGTTACCCCAGAGTTACCCCACCGCTCTGTTACCCCAGAGTTACCCCAGAATTACCCCATCTCTCTGTTACCCCAGAGTTACCCCACCGCTCTGTTACCCCAGAGTTACCCCATCTCTCTGTTACCCCAGAGTTACCCCACCGCTCTGTTACCCCAGAGTTACCCCATCTCTCTGTTACCCCAGAGTTACCCCACCGCTCTGTTACCCCAGAGTTACCCCACCGCTCTGTTACCCCAGAGTTACCCCAGAATTACCCCATCTCTCTGTTACCCCAGAGTTACCCCACCGCTCTGTTACCCCAGAGTTACCCCATCTCTCTGTTACCCCAGAGTTACCCCACTGCTCTGTTACCCCAGAGTTACCCCATCTCTCTGTTACCCCAGAGTTACCCCACCGCTCTGTTACCCCAGAGTTACCCCATCTCTCTGTTACCCCAGAGTTACCCCAGAGTTACCCCATCTCTCTGTTACCCCAGAGTTACCCCAGAGTTACCCCATCTCTCTGTTACCCCAGAGTTACTCCAGAGTTACCCCAGAGTTACCCCACCGCTCTGTTACCCCAGAGTTACTCCAGAGTTACCCCAGAGTTACCCCACCGCTCTGTTACCCCAGAGTTACTCCAGAGTTACCCCAGAGTTACCCCACCGCTCTGTTACCCCAGAGTTACCTCAGAATTACCCCATCTCTCTGTTACCCCAGAGTTACCCCACCGCTCTGTTACCCCAGAGTTACCCCATCTCTCTGTTACCCCAGAGTTACCCCATCTCTCTGTTACCCCAGAGTTACCCCACCGCTCTGTTACCCCAGAGTTACCCCAGAATTACCCCATCTCTCTGTTACCCCAGAGTTACCCCACCGCTCTGTTACCCCAGAGTTACCCCAGAGTTACCCCATCTCTCTGTTACCCCAGAGTTACCCCACCGCTCTGTTACCCCAGAGTTACCCCACCGCTCTGTTACCCCAGAGTTACCCCAGAATTACCCCATCTCTCTGTTACCCCAGAGTTACCCCACCGCTCTGTTACCCCAGAGTTACCCCATCTCTCTGTTACCCCAGAGTTACCCCACTGCTCTGTTACCCCAGAGTTACCCCATCTCTCTGTTACCCCAGAGTTACCCCACCGCTCTGTTACCCCAGAGTTACCCCATCTCTCTGTTACCCCAGAGTTACCCCACCTCTCTGTTACCCCAGAATTACCCCATCTCTCTGTTACCCCAGAATTACCCCATCTCTCTGTTACCCCAGAGTTACCCCACCTCTCTGTTACCCCAGAATTACCCCATCTCTCTGTAACCCCAGAGTTACCCCATCTCTCTGTTACCCCAGAGTTACCCCAGAATTACCTCATCTCTCTGTTACCCCAGAGTTACCCCAGAATTACTCCATCTCTCTGTTACCCCAGAGTTACCCCACCGCTCTGTTACCCCAGAGTTACCCCATCTCTCTGTTACCCCAGAGTTACCCCATCTCTCTGTTACCCCAGAGTTACCCCATCTCTCTGTTACCCCAGAATTACCCCATCTCTCTGTTACCCCAGAATTACCCCATCTCTCTGTAACCCCAGAATTACCCCATCTCTCTGTAACCCCAGAATTACCCCATCTTTCTGTAACCCCAGAGTTACCCCATCTCTCTGTTACCCCAGAGTTACCCCACCGCTCTGTTACCCCAGAGTTACCCCATATCTCTGTTACCCCAGGGTTACCCCACTGCTCTGTTACCCCAGAGTTACCCCATCTCTCTGTTACCCCAGATTTACCCCACTGCTCTGTTACCCTAGAGTTACCCCATCTCTCTGTTACCCCAGAGTTACCCCACTGCTCTGTTACCCTAGAGTTACCCCAGAATTCTCATGCAAAGGATTAGTAGAATGTGGAAGACTTTTGCACAGGGGACCTCCAAAGCCAAGCCAATCGTCTTGGAGGGAATTAGAAGAAAATTATTAAAGAGCAGGGATACAGGCTGAGTACCTGGAGCTGGCATCAGCACAGGCAGGATGGGCCGATTGGCCTCCTTCTGTGCGGAATTTCTATGATTTTGTTTCTCTCCCCAACAAATGCTACTTAAGTGCGTGAATAGGTCAAATCAGCCCCAGACTCTATGGTACCGATATTTAGGGGAGGCGGGGAGGGAGTGTGGGCACCTGTTAGTGGTTAGGGAACTGGAAATGCCGGGAACGTAGAGGTCCTGCCGAATTTAACAGCGGGAGCTCATTAGAATGTTTTTACTCCGTTTCCCGCCCGGCAGCAGGCCAGATTGAGAGGCCGGCCGGCTCCTGGGCTGGAAAACCTGCAGTACAAGGCTGGGGACGGTCTCTGTCAATCCAGAAGATCAGGGGGCCGTGCGGGGTGGGCTCAGAGCGCGGTGGAGAGGTCGCGGGGGGCAGGGCGCGGATCGTGGGGCAGGGCGCGGATCGTGGGGCAGGGCGCGGATCGTGGGGCAGGGCGCGGATTGTGGGGTGGGATCGGATTGTGGGGTGGGATCGGATTGTGGGGTGGGGCTCGGATTGTGGGGTGGGATCGGATTGTGGGGTGGGATCGGATTGTGGGGTGGGATCGGATTGTGGGGTGGGGCTCGGATTGTGGGGTGGGATCAGATTGTGGGGTGGGATCGGATTGTGGGGTGGGATCGGATTGTGGGGTGGGATCGGATTGTGGGGTGGGATCAGATTGTGGGGTGGGATCCGATTGTGGGGTGGGATCGGATTGTGGGGTGGGATCAGATTGTGGGGTGGGATCCGATTGTGGGGTGGGATCGGATTGTGGGGTGGGATCGGATTGTGGGGTGGGATCGGATTGTGGGGTGGGATCGGATTGTGGGGTGGGCTCGGATCGTGGGGTGGGCTTGGATTGTGGGATGGGCTCGGATTGTGGGGTGGGCTTGGATTGTGGGGGACGGCTCAGATTGCGGGGGGCGGGGTGGGTTGGATTGCTGGGGGTGTCGGGGAAGGGACAGGTCGTGGCGTGTTTGATTGAGGGGCCGGGGGGAAGCACGCCTGCTCCTCCTGGCCCACAAGGTGTTCTGGAAAAGCACTTACCTGCTGGATCTGGGAGCTCCCGCCTCCTTCAGCTGCCTGGTTGCTGACATAATTGGAGACACGCAGTCTCATTTAAATATTATAATTACCGACCCGCCGCTCCAGAGCAGGTTACCCAGCTGATCCCAAACTCCGGTTAAACAGGAAGTAGGCGCTTTCGTGGCGAGTTGGGGTCGTGTTTCCCATTTTTTCAAATTTAACTTCCCCCCCCACCCCCGACCCTCTCCCGCCCATTGTGGAGGGTGGGGCGGTTAAAATGACCCCCATGTGTTTGGAACAAAGCAGGCAGCGGCCACTGGTGAGCAATGCTCATTGTTCGAGTTTTATTCTCAGTCTCCGTCTACTGTTCTTCTCTTGCTCTTAAATGGAATGCGATGATTTCTGAGATAGGATGTAGAAGGTCACTATGACCTCGTACAAATACACCAACAAAAAAAACTCAGTAAATCTTTCCTTCAATTTATATACGTAGTGCAAGAGACCAATCTTCGTTCTAAATAGATTCAAAATAACATTTTGGTTGGTGCTTGTCTGCCTTGTGCTTGAATTAATTTATTATTCAAATTAAGTTTCATTGAAATAACGTAGCTCACTGCAGAGTTCTGGAATGACTGGTTAAAGTTAATAGTTAGTTGCCTGTGATTAACAGTTGATGCTCAAAGATAAATGTAAGCAGAACGTCCCTTTCTCTGTCTGTTGGATCAGGATGTTTCAATTAAATTATTAATGGCCCAGATTTTCCTGTCAAAATAATGGTGAGGCTAATGGCGCGCGCCGTTATTTATGTATAAATGGTACGGCAACTTCAGGCGGGGAGCAGATGCCCAGTTAAACTCAAAATCCAGAAGCTGTTGACCGAGTTGCATCGCTCCACCATTAGATTCGCGAAAACGGCACCTCGCTGTGTGCCTCACCATTGAAATGCATTGACTGTCGTGAAGTTGCTGTACTTGCGCGGTAGATATGAACTAAACTCGCCACAGAAAGTTAAGTCTTGTCCATTCCAGTCTATGTACTTTTTAACGACGTGATAAGTATTAATTACTGCCAATCAACCTCTCTGGCACTGAAAATTTACTTTTACAAGTGTGGAGTCTCATTCCTTCGGGTTTTAATTGTTGGAGATTTTTTAAATGTTAAATTTTAAATTTATCATTTTTTTACTTTGCCTTTCTGTCTTTTTTTCTCTCCCCCTTACTCCAATCTTTCTTTACCTCCCTGTATTTGTCTTTCTGTACCTGATTTGACATTGAAATCACACACTCTAACTTACACTTCCTTCTCAGTCCTTGTGCTGTTAATTTGACAATCCTTCAATCTGATTATTTAAGAAGATTCACAGTTACTTGCCCTGTTCACTCAGGTCCCAGATGCCCGGTTTCCCTCGCTGTGATGTTATCAGCTCGCACTTTCAGCAACTTGGCACGCAAAAAATGAAAAAAGCCTAAACGTGCAAGGGTAAGTCTAACAAATGGCAGACGCTGTTAGATGCCCTGCCACAGCAAAATTTGGCCCAATATTATTTGAAACTCCTCATTCAGAATGGAAGTGAAGGTCTTCCAAGCCATTTCCTCAGGTCAGGCCATCCAAAAAATGCAGTTCAGATTTGAAATGGGAAAGATTACAGAAGGGCCGATGATTGTCTAAATATATGGGGTGATTCCGTGATCCGGCACTTCCAATGGGGATGCACATTCCGAGAGATCTGCAGGTGCTCTGAATCGCATGCTTTGTGCTCATCATTTCCCAAGAAACCCCTTCTATGAATGCCCCTCCCTGCTGAGAGCACCGGATCACAGAATCATCCCTGTTTTCTCTTGTTTCGCTGATCAAATGCATCCAGGCGCATCTGAAGTCGGTGAGCGCCAACCTTATGAGGAAAATGGTCAGGAGTATGGATCAGAGGTCAATCGTGCGTCTGGTGTCATTGTGCGAGTTAAGGATGAGATGGTAGAAAGATGTTGATTTGTGAACAATGCTTTGGGTGCAAAAAGAGGATGTGAATGGAGAACAAGTTATGAGTCCATCAGATAAAATTGCAGTAAGTTGTTAGGGGTTGGGGCGGGGGCGGGGGGGGGGGGGCAGGGTGGAATCCACTACTGGGGCCTGCTCGAACAAGAGAACAAAGTTTTATGAACTGAGATTGAGATTGGTCGGCCCTAGGAGACCTTTCTCATCTTCATTTTACTGTCCGCTTTGTTTCCTGCTATTATATCATGCAAGCAAAATGTTCCCAAAGGTCTTTTTTAAATAAAAAAAAATCTACACAGAGAGAAGTAAGCGCGATGTCGTCGGAATTCCCCAAGTGCGCTGCAGAATTTATACAGCAGTTGCAGAAGTTTGTCAATGGCATTTCCCTCATTCATTGAAACTCAGTGCAAAAGAATTAAAAAGTGCCTTCCCGCAGCGGTCAGTATTGGAAGCCACTATTGGGAAGATGTGTCCTGTGCTGCTCACTTTAGATCATATAGGCAGGGGCTTGTGCTGAACGTATTGCCATTATCTTGCCATATTTTGGTGGGATGTTGTGCACGAGGAGAATTATTTTTGTCATGTCACAGAATGTAGAAATCTTATGCCACAGAATGACCCCTCTGGTCTGCTGAACTACCAGAGTCTGGGCATAGAAACCTATTACGTGGCGCATGACTAGTAAACAGTCAAAGACTACACACAACGCTTAGTTCGGGCCTATTTAACCCTTTTCAGCTTGCAGAATAAGCACATCTTTTCTTTCATGTAACAAAGTACAAAAATACAATGAAGTATAAAATATTGTCTGTAAATTTCTACGCCTTGATGTTATAAAGTAGAGGGAGCAACTAGTATCATTGAACTCAAGACAGTATCTGTGGCAGCTCTTAGTTATGGTGGCAATAGGACCCTGATACCAATGTACCAATGGGGGGGGAGCAAATGTGGCCCACACTCTGCCCATTGGTACTTGGCGTAGACTAGCCTAACCAATGGTCCTTAAGGGGACTATGGCAGACTGTTACCAAGAAGGGAACAAAAAGGTTTTTGATTGATTTTGTGGGGTCATTACTGCTCCCACAAAAATCCAGCTGCCCCCCCCCCCTCCCCACCGATGCACAACCCTCCCTTGTGATTGCCTGCCCCCCCTTAACCTCCTCCGACTAACAGGGCTCCACGGAAGAGCCGCCAGAATTCCTGTCCTCCCCAAGAGTGCGTGCAGCTCGTCAATGAAATTCTAATGAGACCCAACCACCAAAGTGTTTTTGGCCTCTGACCGCATCCATTGGCCAGGCTCGCACCGCCTGCCTCCCGCCCCATGGAAGCGGTTACTTCAACCCCATGGGTGTGTAGGTCACACCCGTGTGAAAACAGCAATTGCAATTTTTATATGAGGAGCAAAAGATCGGCCAGACTAGTGCATGACATGCACACCTAAGCCATAAGCACCAAAGTGATAGTACAGTGGGTTTTAATGCAATTTCCACATAATTGCCTGGAAAGATGACTTCAGGTTCAAGCTAGCCTTACTCTGTTAAAAATATATATCCCTCGATGCACGCATGTGCCATTATTGTGGGTGGGCAACTGTGACTTCAACAGAGATGGTTTTAAAGTTATTGGGATAGAAATTCAATGGAAGTCAATGGTAAAGATAATTGGGCGTAGTGCAGAACGGGCTGCCAATTCCCTATCGCCCGTTTTGCGCTACCACTTAAGACAAATTTCTACCCCATTATTTCAAGAGGCATCTGACCGCTGGTAATCCAGTGTAAGGCATCTTGGCCCTGGTGATGTAGCATGTAGCATGCGTCTGGGGTGTGGGGTATGCATCTGTTTTCCTTTGGGAGTGTAGGTAAGCGGACCAGTCTGATGAACAGTGTTGCATCTAATCTCTGGCAGCATAGCGGTCACATTACACAATGTGAATGATAGCTGCACCCTCTGGTAAATGTGAGAGGTCTTCAGAGGTTCACAAACACCTCAAACCTTGAGCCTTCAAATTCTAAACCAGATCCCAAACAAAATCAAAATCTTGGTTATGAATGTTAATATATCATTTGACTGAATGATCCATTAGCGTAGTTAAGTTTCGCATGTCATAGCTGGGTCTGCTTACGAGAAATGGAATGATTACTTGAAGCTTTTTGCTGAGTGGTAAGGCAAAGAGTGGTTTATTGCCGAGACCAGAAAATTTACTCTAAAGTGGAGGCCAGAGTGCTTTCCAATAGGACATGATATAAACAGTGCTATTCTTGGCACTCTCTGTCAAAGAATCGCTCTTTCTCTGCTCTTGCTCACTTCTTACGACCCATCTGTGGACCCATCAAAAGTGGACAATAAACAAAAAGTTGGAAGGAAAGTTCACATCTCCACACAGCTTGGAACTATCACTTAAACAATTCACTGCCGGGGGGTGGGGGGGGGCGGAGCGGAGAAATTTACATGAAACATCGTCATTGAACAGCAGAAGGTGGAATTTTTTTGAATGTTTTAGAAACCCCTGGAATGTCACTATAACACAAAGATTGATTATCCACCACACCGCAAGCAATAAACAACACCAAATACATTGGAATGGTCATCATTCTATCAGTTACATTGTTCCTTATTTCTTGCATAGACATTGTAGGCTATTGATAAGGATACAGATATAGATATGTATTGGTACACTGTGTAACTAAATGTAATTGTTGAACTGTTTATATGGTTGCCACAATGACATAGTAATTGTTCGCTCCCTTTCCTCAGTTCATGCTGGCACTCTCTTCCCATCCAGTTCATGTTTGAACTCTTCTCCCTCTCCTTAATTCATGCCGCTCCTCATCTTCCCTCTCAATTCAATTTGGCAGCCTTCCGCCCCGCCCCCTTAGATCACACTGGCACGGTTTGCCCCACAGTTCAGGCTGGTCCTTGCCTTCCGTCTTGTTCATATTGGCTCTTTTCATCAGCCCGCCCCCAGGTCATGCTGCCACTCTCCGCCCCGCTTTTCCTCAACATCAAACTGGAACCTTTCTTCCCTTCTTTCCATTTCAGGGTACCATCCTGTACCCCTTCCCGACTCTTGCCTAATATTGCTGCTGGTCTGGGATGGAACTGTGCTGCATGCTGTGGATGGGAATTTTTGATCTCACAAAACTATTGCAAGAATTCCCACCCACAGAGGAAGGAGAGTGCCAGCACTCACACAACACTCACTAGACTAGACAGCTACACAGGTTTTAAAAGGAAAGGGGGCAGGGAGAAATTAATACAAAATTGTGCAAAACCAAACTTAAAAAGGGAAAAGAATTCCAAAAATTGTAGTATATTAAACAGCAAATATATAGGAGTGAGTTAATGGCTGTAATTTAATCTTTAGGATCAAATGACATTAATAAACCCATTCATGTTAACCGTCCGCAGGAATTCCCACAAAACATTGCAATGGCTGGAATCGCTTCAAGTTGGAGATGTGTTGAGGGGGAGAGGGAAGGGGGGAATTAAAGGGAAGGGAATGGAAGTGGGGAGAAGCCAGGAGAAGTGATTTGGAAGGGATAAGATAGAGTGCCAAGGAAGCTGAAAGAGAGGGGGACAGAGAGTGCAAACATTAACCAAATGAGCAGGGGAAGGAGAGTGTCAGCATCAGTTGAGAGGTTGGAGTAGAGTGTCAGCTTCAATGGGGAGGGGGTGAAGAAGAGTATCAGCTTGAACTCGATTGGAGGGGGGAACAAGGCCAGGTTTCAGAGGAAAAAGAGTGCCATTATGAACTGCGAGTACTGAAGGGGTACAATGGCTCCGGAAACTGGGTCCAGAGAGGATAGAGTGTCTCTGTGAACTTTGGTTGAAGTAGGAGGGTTTATTCAACATGGGCAATGATTGTTGAGGTAACTTAGTCGGCAACTGATAATATTAGTCTGTTGAAAATCAAAATGCTAATTTGTTTGTCTTTGTTGTGAGACTTTAAATATATTGATAGTGAACTATGAGAGTGTTTAAAATCAAGCATAATATACAATTATTCATCTACAGAGGAAGGGGTGGATGTTTGGAAGGAGTGGGGGATTTTAACTATCATATTAATTGGACAAATCAAATGGGGCAGGGCTGCCTTGAGGATGAGTTCATTGAGTGTATTAGGGATGGGTTTCTTGAGCAGTATGTAACTGAACCGACCAGGGGGCAAGCAACCTTAGATCTGGTCCTGTGTAACGAGACAGGATTAATTGAAAATGTCCTAGTAAAGGATCCCCTTGGAATGAGTGACCATAACATGGTTGAGTTCCATATTCAATTAGAGGGTGAGAAGGTTGGATCTCAAACAAGCGTGCTAAGCTTGAATAAAGGAGACTATGAAGGTATGCGAGCGGAATTGAGTAGAGTGGATTGGGAAAATAGATTAAAGGGTAAGACGACACATGATCAGTGGTGTACATTCAAGGAGTTATTTTACAACTTCCAAAAAAAATATATTCCACTGAAAAGAAAAGGGTGTAAAAGAAAGGACAGTCATCCGTGGCTAAGTAAAGAAATTAAGGATAGTATTCGACTAAAAACAAGGGCATATAAGGTAGCGAAATCTAGTGGGAGGACAGAGGATTGGGAAAACTTTAAAAGGCAGCAAAAAATAACAAAAAGATTGATTAAGAAAGGGAAGATAGATTATGAAAGTAAATTAGCAAAAAATATAAAAACAGATAGTAAGAGTTTTTATAGTTATATAAAAAGAAAAAGGGTGGCTAAAGTAAATGTTGGTCCCTTAGAGGATGAGACCGGGAAATTAACGGTGGGAAATATGGAGATGGCAAAAACACTGAATGAATATTTTGTATCAGTCTTTACAGTAGAGGACACTAAGAATATCCCAACACTGGACAAACAGGGGGCTATAGGGGGAGAGGAGCTAAACACGATCAAAATCACTAAGGAAGTGGTACTCGGTAAAATAATGGGACTCAAGGCGGATAAATCACCTGGAGCTGATGGTTTACATCCTAGAGTCTTGAAGGAAGTGGCGGTAGGGATTGTAGATGCATTGGTAATAATTTTTCAAAACTCCCTGGATTCCGCTAAGGTCCCGGCAGACTGGAAAACTGCTAATGTAACACCCTTATTTAAAAAGGGCAGTAGACAGAAGGCTGGTAACTATAGACCGGTTAGCCTAACATCTGTGGTAGGTAAAATTTTGGAGTCCATTATTAAGGAAACAGTAACAGGACATTTGGATAATCATAATTTAATAGGACAAAGTCAGCATGGTTTTACGAAGGGGAAGTCATGTTTGACAAATTTGCTGGAGTTCTTTGAGGAAGTAACATATAGAGTGGATAAAGGGGAACCAGTGGACGTAGTGTATTTAGACTTCCAAAAGGCATTTGACAAGGTGCCACACAAAAGATTATTGCTTAAGGTAAAAAATCACGGGATTGGGGGTAATATTCTGGCATGGATAGAGGATTGGCTATCTAACAGAAAGCAAAGAGTTGGGATAAATGGTTCATTCTCAGACTGGCAATCAGTAACTAGTGGTGTTCCACAGGGGTCAGTGCTGGGTCCCCAACTCTTTACAATCTATATTAACGATTTGGAGGAAGGGACCAAGTGTAACATATCAAAATTTGCAGATGATACAAAGATGGGAGGGAAAGTAGTGAGTGAGGAGGACATAAAAAATCTGCAAGGGGACATAGACAGGCTAAGTAAGTGGGCAGAGATTTGGCAGATGGAATACAACACTGGAAAGTATGAGGTGATGCACTTTGGTAGGAAAAATCCTAGAGCAATTTATTATCTTAATGGCAAGAAACTGGAGAGTACTGAAGTGCAAAGGGATCTGGGGGTCCTGGTGCACGAAACTCAAAAGGTTAGTATGCAGGTGCAGCAAGTGATTAAGAAGGCAAATGGAATGTTGGCTTTCATTGCTAGGGGGATAGAATATAAAAATAGGGAGGTATTGCTTCAGTTGTACAAGGTATTGGTGAGACCGCACCTGGAATACTGCATACAGTTTTGGTGTCCTTACTTAAGGAAAGACATCCTTGCTCTCGAGGCAGTGCAAAAAAGGTTCACTCGGTTAATCCCGGGGATGAGGGGGTGGTCATATGAGGAGAGGTTGGGTAGATTGGGACTCTACTCATTGGAGTTCAGAAGAATGAGAGGCGATCTTATTGAAACATATAAGATTGTGAAGGGGTTGGATCGGGTGGATGCGGGGAGGATGTTCCCGATGACGGGTGAGACTAGAACTAGGGGACATAGTCTTAGAATAAGGGGCTGCTCTTTCAAAACTGAGATGAGGAGGAACTACTTCACTCAGAGGGTGGTAGGTCCATGGAATATGCTGCCACAAAAAGCTGTAGAAGCTACATCATTAAATAAATTTAAAACAGAAATAGACAGTTTCCTAGAAGTAAAGGGCATTAAGGGTTACGGGGAGCGGGCAGGAATTTGGACATGAGTCTAGGTTCGGATCGGTCATGGCCCTGTGGGTAGTGGAGCGGGCCCAGGGACCGTGTAGCCTGATTCTGCTCCTATTTCGTGTGTGCAATTCTGTTAGATGCAGGAGATGGTTCTGTGATAGTAGATTGGCGGTTAGGATCAGATCAGCCATGATCTTATTGAATGGCGGAGCAGGCTCGAGGGGCCGATTGGCCTACTCCTGCTCCTATTTCTTATGTTCTTATGTTCTTATGTTCTTATGTGCACCATTCCACCAACAGCCCTGACTAGAACGATGCCCTGCTCGATAAGACTTGGCGAGACCACACCTTGAGTATTGTGTGCAGTTTTGGTTGCCTTATCTGAGGAAGGATGTTCTTGCCATGGAGGGAGTGCAGCGAAGATTCACCAGACTGATACCTGGGATGGCAGGAATGACGTATGAGGAGAGATTGGGTTGATTGGGCTTATATTCGCTGGAGTTTAGAAGAATGAGAGGAGATCTCATTGAAACTTATAAAATTCTAACAGGACTAGACAGACTAGATGCAGGAAGGATGTTCCCGATGGCGGGGGAATCCAGAACCAGGGGTCACAGTCTAAAGATAAGGGGTAAGCCATTTAGGACTGAGATGAGGAGGAATTTCTTTACCCAGAGAGTGGTGAACCTGTGGAATTCTCTACCACAAAAAGCAGTTGAGGCCAATTCATTAAATATATTCAAGAAGGAGATAGATATATTTCTTAAGGCTAAAGGGATCAAGGGATATGGGGAGAAAGCAGGGACAGGGTACTGAATTTGGATGATCAGCCATGATCTCATTAAATGGCGGAGCAGGCTCGAGGGGCCGAATGGTCTACTCCTGCTCCTATCCTCTATGTTTCGTTTCTAAGACTGGGGTTTAAGAGCCTCATCTGCTATTGGGCAGTTTATTTTAGAAAATAAAAGAAAAACAATTAAAACTTTCTTCTCCCGGTAATAGATGACCTGCTGCTCCTGGGAGAGAGACGTTTTAAAATACAAAATAGCAAACGGAACATAGTTTTCAATAAAATTCAGCAAATGCCCCTTTTTAGATTAAAAATTGCAATGTCCATGGTAATTGTAGATTATAAAATACCGTAAAATGCACCAAATAAAGTGTAAGTAAATTGTTTGACTTGGCAATCAATAATACTTTTTAATAGTGTGGGCTTTTCTCTTCCAAAATGTGTGCTAATGTGTTATCGACAAACAGGTTTCTATCAAAGCACAGATACTCTTGCAAATACTGTACTTCTATTCCAGACCATGCACACTTTGAAGCAATTGCTTTCATCCTACTTGCCTTTGCCATCACTGTGAACGTTACTTGAAAGTCGGAAAAAGTTCTGCTGAGCTTCAGTACATCATGCAAAACTCAGCACAGATGAAAGCTCATCTCCTGGGATTTGTTACATTCTAATACCATATGCTTAAGTTGCTCAGGCAGATGCTTTAGACATTTGACTTTGCAACATGCCAATTCATGAATTCAATGCTATAAACATTGGTGAGATGTCAAATGCAAACTGAATGTACCGAGGCCTGTTTGAATCAGCAATTGGCATTGAAATTGAACCCATTCCACTAATTATTTTTTTTATCCTGAATTGCAAAGCACTGTGGCGCTTTAGGATGCAATTAAAATGTCATTTACACTGACGCAAAACAGTTTTGGGTGCACATCAACACAAAAGTAAATCCTCAATAATAGGATCATTGCTAATGGCTACTCCATTTTAATTGAGAAGAAAATAGTCAACTAAAGGAGCATGCTCATCCAACCAAGGATAAGGAGATTGGTTACTATGGTTACAGTTTAGAATGATCAAAGCAACGACAGCATCCAACATGGCAACATCAAAAAAAAATCAAAGAGTGATGTCACAGGACAGCAGGTAAATGATTGGTTGGTGAGTATTACAGCTTTTTTTTGCTCTCTAAGTTAGAGAAGGGGGTTAAATTTAGAGCTGAGAAACTGTAACTTGCTAGTACTTATTAAATTAATAACTTAAACTAGATAAAATAATCAAACAATAAAACTAAAATATCAATTGAATAATAGCTTTAACTAATTAATTAATAAATAAAACAAGGTTAGAGATGGCAGTGCAGGTGGTGTGTCGTAACTGCAGCATGTGGGAGTTTGTGGAGAGCAGCGCGATTCCCAAGCAACCATATCTGCAGTAAGTGTCTGCAATTTGAGGAACTCCGGCTCAGAATTGTTGAGCTGGAGTCCGAGCTGCGGACATTGTGATGCATCAGGGAGGGGAGAGTTACCTGGACACTTTGTTCCAGGAGGCAGTCACACCCTTTAGGTTAAGTAGTACTTTAGAGTTCGTCAGTGGTCAGGGACAGGAGGGTGTCACCACGAGTCAGGCAGGTATGGGGGCCCAAGACGTAGTGATGGAGGAGCCTCGGCCCTTGACCTTGTCCAACAGGTACGAGATACTTGCTACCTCTATGGATGAGGAAAAGAACTGCAGGGAGGATGGGCAAACTGACCACGGCACCTTGGTACAGGGGGACCATCCAAGTGGGGGGAGAAGGAAGGAATATGGTAGTGGTAGGGGACAGTATAGTCAAGGGGATAGATACTGTTCTCTGCAGCTGCGAAAGAGAGTCCCAAAGGCTGTGTTGCCTGCCCGGTGCCAGGGTTAAGGATATCTCCTTGTGGCTGGAGAAGAACTTGGAGTGGGAGGGGGAGGATCCAGTTGTTGTGGTCCATGTAGGAACCAACGACATAGGAAGAACTAAGAATGAGGTTCTGCTGAGGGAGTTTGTGGAGCTCGGGTCTAAATTAATAAGCAGAACCTCAAGGGTAATAATCTCTGGATTACTACCTGAGCCACGCGCAAATTGGCATAGGGTCAAGCAGATCAGAGAGTTAAATGCATGGCTCAAAGAGTGGTGTGGGAAGAAGGAGTTTAAATTCATGGGGCACTGGCATCAGTACTGGGGAAAGAGGGAGCTGTTCTGTCGGGATGGGCTCCACTTAAACTGGGCTGGGACCAGTGTCCTGGCGACTCGAATAACTAGGGCTGTAGACAGGGCTTTAAACTAAAAAAGGGGGAGGAGGGGTCAGGTGAGGGGAAATTTAGAAATCTAAAGAGAAAGGTCAAGGCAGTAGAGCAGTGTAACAATTTGGGTAAAAATAAGCAGAGTGTGACAGGAAGGGACAGGGAGGTGAACGTTAGCAGTGCAGCAGAGAATAAGGTCAAAGCAGGGAATAATGGTAAAAAATTTAAATTAAAGGCTCTTTATCTGAATGCATGAAACATTCGTAACAAGATAGATGAACTACTGGCACAAATAGAGATAAATGGGTTTGATCTAATAGCCATTACAGAGACGTGGTTGCAAGGTGACCAAGGTTGGGAACTAAGGGGGAAAAATTGAGTCGCGCCCCCTTTGGGACGCTAACTTCACCGGGGCGCTACTTTTAGCGCCCCGAAAAAATTAGCACCCCCCGGCCAAAATTCATCTGTAGCGACATAAGATGGAAGCGGGGCTCTCCTGGAAGCGCCCCGCCTCCCTCTTGGGGCGCCGCAGTATTGCAGGCCTTCCTCCCCTTCTTAAAAGGGTGGGGCCTTGCGCAGCACGACCCGGGGCCCAGCTGGGCCACCGTGTTCGGAGTGCCGTCAAAGGAGCCCGGCACTCAAGAGAAGTGCCGGGCTCATGGAGCGCAGCTGGCACTCCGCGGGGGGGGCGGGGGGGGGGGGGATTGCTCAGGAGGCCATGGACGGCAATAGAGGCAGGTGCTGGCAGGCGGCCAGCAACAAAAATGGCCGCCCGGCACCTCGCCTTTAATTAGCACCGGCCCGGCTGCAGGTAGGTCTCCCTGACCCCGTCGGATATAACGTCCGGCGGTAAGTCAGGGGGCGCAACTGAAGATTGCGGCTGGGGCGCGAGCGGGGAGCTGCGCAAGGCAATGACGTCATCGTCGGTGCAGCGGGAGGTTACCGCCGCCGCTAACCTCCTGCTGAATTTTGCGGGAAGCGTTGGCGGCGCCGCGCCCGGGTGCAAGTTGTTTTGCGCCCCATTAGCGCCCTCTTATGGGAGGCGCAAAGCAACCGAATTTTTCCCCCTAAATGTTCCAGGGTACTTGACATTTCGAAAAGACAGGCAGAATGGAAAAGGAGGGGCGGGGATAGCTCTGATAATAAAGGATGACATAAGGACAGTAGAGAGAAAAGATCTTGGCTCAGAAGATCAGGAAGTAGAATCAGTATGGGTGGTGATAAGGAATCACAAGGGGCAGAAAACTGGTGGGAGTGGTATATAGACCCCCTAACAGTAGCTATACCGTTGGATAGAATATTAATCAAGAAATAGTAGGAGCTTGTAACAAAGGTAATGTAATAATTGTGGGGGACTTTAATCTTCATATAGACTGGACAAATCAAACTGGCAAAGGTAGTCCGGAGGACGAGTTCATGAAATGCATTCGGGACAGTTTCCTGGAACAATACATCATGGAACCAACCAGGGAACAGGCTATTTTAGATCTTGTATTGTGTAATGAGACAAGGTTAATTAGCAATCTCATAGTAAAGGATCCTCTGGGGCAGAGTGATCATAATATGATAAAATTTCACATTAAGTTTGAGAGTGACTTGCCTATGTCCGAAACTAGAGTCTTAAATTTAAATAAAGCCAATTACATAGGTATGAGGGGCGAGTTGGCTAAGGTAGATTGGAAAAATACATAAAAAAGTATGGTGGTAGATAAGCAGTGGCTAGCATTTAAAGAAATATTTCAAAATTCTCAACAAAAATACATTTCATTGAGAAACAAAACCTCCATGGGAAAAGTGATCCATCCATGGCTAACTAAAGAAGTTAAGGATAGCATTAGATTGAAAGAGGAAGCTTATAATGTTGCAAAGAATAGTAGTAAGCTTGAGGATTGGGAGAGTTTCAGAAACCAGCAAAGGATGACCAAAAAATTGATAGAAAGGGAAAAAATAGAATATGAGAGAAAACTAGCAAGAAATATAAAAACAGATTGTAAGAGCTTCTACAAGTATGTAAAAAGGAAAAGAGTAGCAAAAGTAAACATTGGTCTCTTAGAGGAGAAATTATTATGGAGAATAAGGAAATGGCAGAAACGTTAAACAAATATTTTGTATCTGTCTTCACAGTAGAAGACACAAAAAGCATTAAAAAAATGGTGGGGAACCAAGGGTCTAATGAGGGTGAGGAACTTAATGTAATTAATATAAGTAGAGAAAAAGTACTAGAGAAACTAATGGGACTAAAAGCCGACAAATCCCCTGAACCTGGCCTACATCCTAGGGTTCTAAAAGAGGTGGCTGCAGAGATAGCATTGGTGCAGTGGATGCATTGGTTTTGATCTTCCAAAATTCCCAAAATTCTGAATACTTCCAGTGGATTGAAAGGTAGCAAATGTAACAGCGCTATTCAAGAAAGGAGGGAGAGAGAAAACAGGGAACTACAGGCCAGTTTGCCTGACATCAGTCGTCGGGAAAATGCTGGAATCCATTGTTAAGGAAGTGGGATCAGGGCACTTAAAAAATCATAACATGATTAGGCAGAGTCAACATGGATTTATGAAAGGGAAATCGTGTTTGACAAATTTATTAGAGTTTTTTAGGATGTAACTAGCAGGGTAGATAAAGGGGAACCAGTGGATGTAGTATATTTGGATTTCCAAAAGGCATCAGATAAGGTGCCACATAAAAGGTTATTACACAAGATTTGGGCTCATGGGGTTGGGGGTAATATAATAGCATGGATAGAGGATTGGTTAACGGACAGAAAACAGAGAGCAGGGATAAACGGGTCTTTTTCAGGTTGGCAGGCTGTAACTAGTGGGGTGCCGCAAGGATCAGTGCTGGGGCCTCAGCTATTTACAATCTATATTAATGACCTAGATGAAGGGACCGAGTGTAATGTATCCAAGTTTGCTGACGATACAAAGCTAGGTGGGACAGTAAGCTGTGAGGAGAACACAAAACGTCTGCAAGGGATATAGGGGGGAAAATTCCGTTGGTTGCACCTCCCGTTAGCGCCTTAAGAGGGCGTTAATGGGGTGCAAAGCATCTAGCGCTCAGGCGCGGCGAAGTTTGCGCCGCTCGCAAAATTAACTAGACATTTTGCGGCAGCGCTAAACACTACCGCCACGATCTCCTGCGCCGGCAGATCATGACGTCACTCGAGTGCGCAACGCCCCGGTATCGCCCCGGAGCGGATATTGAGTGGCGCCCCCTGCCTTACCGCCTGACGCCAGCAACGACAGGTTGAGGGGAGTGTTCTGCAGTCATGAAGGGAAAGGGGGAGCGCTATTTAAAGGTGACCGCTTCCTGCCTTTTATTGTTGGTGCCATTTTTGAACTACGCATTCTGAGAGAGAGAGGGAGAGACTTCTGGGGAGATTCAACGTTGTGTGAAGGAGTTTTGGGTACTGAGCAGCACTTTGCAGGTTCATTTTGATTTGCCATTCCTTGTATCGATTTAGCAGAGACTGTGGGGGCTGCACTCTGAGCTCTTTGCCTGGTACTCTCCATTGTTCTTCCCAGCACATTTGATGTGCAGGTCTCTCCAGGCCGAGATTCAAGGCTGCAATGAGCAGGATGTGGATGGAAAGCAAGATTAACCATCCCCTTTAAGAACTGGCCCGTGCCATTGTGTGTGTGTTCCATTGCTAACTGACATCACATGAGCTTCGCCAGCGCTCTGAGGTAGCGCCTCGCTCCTCGGCCTTTGCGCCTTAAGACAGGTGTGAAGCGCCTGATATAGCGCTGCAATCACCTCCAGGAGCGCTAAAAGTCAAGTTTGCAGCCGGTGGCGATAATTAGCGCCAGGCGCTAATCTTTGCGCCCGGCCGATAATTGCGCCCCAAATGGGGCGATACTGAATTTCTCCCCCATAGAGTGGGCTGTAAGGTGGCAGATGGAGTATAATGTAGGGAAATGTGAGGTTATTCACTTTGCTAGGAAGAATAGAAAAACAGAATATTTTTTAAATGGTGAGAAACTTTTAAATGTCGGTGTTCAGAGAGATCATGCAAGAAACACAGAAAGCTAGCATGCAGGTACAGCAAGCAATAAGGAAGGCAAATGGCATGTTGGCCTTTATTGCAAGGGGGTTGGAGTATAAGAGTAAGGAAGTCTTGCTACAATTGTACAGGGCCTTGGTGAGATCACACCTGGAGTACTGTGCACAGTTTTGGTCTCCTTATCTAAGGAAGGATATACTTGCCTTGAAGGCGGTGCAACGAAGGTTCACTAGATTGATTCCTGGGATGAGAGGGCTGTCCTATGATGAGAGATTGTGTAGAATGGGCCTATACTCTCTGGAGTTTAGAAGAATGAGAGGTGATCTCATTGAAACATGGAAGATTCTGAAGGGGATTGACAGGGTAGATGCTGAGAGGTTGTTTCTCCTGGCTGGAGTATCTAGAACTAGGGGGCATAGTCTCAGGATAAGGGGTCGACCATTTAAGACCGAGATGAGGAGGAATTTCTTCACTCGGAGGGTTGTGAATCTTTGGAATTCTCTGCCCCAGAGGGCTGTGGATGCGGTGTCTTTGAGTATATTCAAGGCTCAGATAGATAGATTTTTGGACTCTAGGGGAATCAAGGGATATGGAGATCGGGCGGGAGAGTGGAGTTGAGGTTGATGATCAGCCATGATCATATTGAATGGTGGAGCAGGCTCGAGGGGCCGTGTGGCCGACTCCTGCTCCTATTTCTTATGTTCTTATGGCAATGGGATGAAAGTCGGGCCAAAATGTAAGTCGTTAGTGTACTGAGGTTTCTGGCGAGAATCCTCCAACTGGCATCTAGGAACATAAAAAACACCAGTCCATACAACTGTCCATAGAACTATTCAGTGTCTAGCCTAGTCCCTAACATCAGCTGAGAATCTCTGCACTGAATGTACCGACAACGTGTTCTTCTGTGCTTTTTTTGCGTGTTTTTGGAAGACTCCAATGACATTAATACATCTCCTCCACCTCCTGTTAAACCAACTGATCCTGTTATACCAACAGGATATTTTTCGGCTTGTGTTGGAATTTGCTTTGAATACCTGGCAGTGGCTTTCTATGCAAGAGTTGGGCCTCAGCTCCATAACCCACCCAGATAAGGAGTGATACTCTTAATCCCTACCCCATCCAAGATCATGCCACTTTGGACATCCTTTGTAATTGTTAACATATATTTGGTCCTGAACATGGTAAAAGCTAAATCTGCGGGGGGAAATGGGCATATCGACCAACTTGAGCAATACCAACGCACTGGCAGAATCACTCCTGTACGCCGTTCAATGATTTTCTCTGCACATGCAATATTCTCCTGACACCTGATCCCTCGAGACTGAGTCTGTTATTTTTCCTTTAGTATACCCATTCCCCCAGCCTACAGGGGAAAAGATATCTTGACAAGTCCCATGCTTAAACAAACTTGGCACACAGCTGTGGCTCCTGGTGAGAGAGGTTCCAAAATGGCAAAACCCACATTGAATTCACCTGACCTGACAAGCCTAACTGATTTGTGTTGTAACATACCACATTGTACTGACAGCACTTCACCCCAGGCACTAATCCATCTTTGCTAAACGTGTTCCAGGGAAATCTTTGAGATCTTCACTGTCAGTCACTACATGAGCAACATTTGCTTGAGCAGGTTTAGTTACACAATGGCTTGTGCTCTTTCACTCTGCAGCAGAGCTGATGCTGAGCTGCCTGGAAATTTCTGAAATATCAACATGACATTGGGTGCGAAACTGGGATCGTTAACGCCTGTTCTTTCGGCGATACCAGTGCCCTTAGAGCTCCAAAATGGAGTCCACGGCTCGCGCGCGCGCACGCACACTTGCAGGGCGAATCGCGCCGGATGCCATATTGGTGAGGGCGTTAGCGTGCGTCCAGTGACCGTCCACCAGAAGTATGCAGAGCAGACAGATCATGACGTCAATCCGCGCTGCTATTTTGGAGCTCAACGCTCCAGCTAATGGCCTCTCGTAACCTCGCACAGCTGAACACACGTTCAGCAGCAGGAAGGACCCCCCTCACCACCAGTGCTATTTAAAGGGATCATCAACTACTTGCATGTTAGTTGCTGGTTGATTTCATCTGGCTGTTGCTATGGCCGCGATTTCCCTTACATCGGCGGGTCCGTGGCGGGCGAGGTCGAAGGCGGGTCCTGGCTCTATCCCGGCCTCTGACATGACTTTCCCCTGATTGGGCTTGTCCAGTGCATTTCACGGCCAATTGAAGGAAGCGGGTCTGATGATGTCATTTGATGACGCATCATCAGCCGGTTTCCTTAAAGGGACCATGCGCAAATTGATTTTGAGATTTGTGCTGTCAGTGTTCTACAGCATTGAGGTGCTGCAAACACTGACAAGCACTGGACAGAGGTGCACACCTGCACCCAGGCTCTCCCATGACTCTCTCCATATGCTTATGGAGGGAGTCACAGCGCGCAGGGAGGTCCCCTTCCCTGCCAATGGATGGAGGAGACCTCCCCAGGAGACCAACACAGCCTGGTTGCACATTGCACAGGAGGACACAAGCAGGGATGTCGTCAGGAGAACCAGGCTGCAGTGGAGCAAACCTTTCAATGATCTCAATAGGTCACGAAATGTTACTGCATAGTCACACTCCACCTCATGCTGCTGTGCCACTCATCACATCCCCATCACTCTGCCTTCCCGACCATAGTCATGCACATCCTTACTCACACCAACTTAACTTTCACCTCCACCCATCCCTCTCTATCTATATTATCACATCCCCATCTCACAAGCCACCCCTCACACTCACCCTCATCCTAGTCCAATCATACAAACTAACAACACACAAGGGTAGGCACTTGGGCATTTTATGCAATGTTCATGTAAAGTTTCTGTTAATGTGCTGTCAAACATTGAAACCTTTATTGTCAACACTTTGCGTTCATGGACAGATTTGTGTGCACTTGTGGAAGTGGCTTAGTGAGTTATAGTGAATGGTGAGACATAACGTTACCCCCTGCAATGATCATGAGTGTGAAAGGAATGGCTTGGGCATTGTAGGGATGCTTTATGGTGTTGGTGTGGGGTGATGCCAACCTGGCGCATCATGTAGCAGCCAGGGTGTACAGCGTCAAGTGAAGTAAATCTGGCCATGGCGAGGCCATCTCTGGCATCTGGGCAGCAATGTGGTCGGGTGCTGATGCCCTGGGTCCTGTGCAGCATCAGGTGATTGCGGAGAAGGTTGGTGTGGTTATTGGTGCTGCTGGTGTGCCTGGTGTTGCGGTTGATCGTGGTCAGATTCTGAGGACCAAGGTGATAGAGTATAAATCGTACCCATGCTGATGGAATAGATGGCAGGTGAACTTGAGATGACAGAACCGATCTGTCAATGGTAAGAGAGGTTGTTCCAATGAGGTGACACTGGATTGAGAGTTTGCTCCAAACACTTGCAACCTGCGTAAAGCTCAATCTGTCTTCCAAATGCAGTAAGCAACAGCTTCTGAGCTTGGAAAGTAAACAGATACCGATGGCTAAATACTCCAGAATCTTTAGAGGAGTACAGAAAGTGCAGGGGTGCAATTAAAAAGGATATTAGGAAAGCAAGAGAGAGCATGAAAAATTCTTGGCAAGTAAAATCAAGGAAAACCCAAAGATGTTTTATAAATATATTAAGAGTAAGAGGATAACGAAAGAAAGGGTAGGGCCTGACGTAAGAAAACTACTAGGCACTTGGTCTAAGCGTTAAACAAAGCTTTAATCAACTGTTTTACAACATGGAGATCTAGTTGTGGCCTTCACTAGTTCCTGTTAAGGAATGTCCTGAGCAAGCTGGGCCCATGCCCGAGTTTTTATACTCTCCCTGGACAGCGCCACCAGCAGGCCGCCCAGTATTACTTCATAAGTCATTTCCACATGAATGACAAGATTCATGTCAGGGCCTATTAGAGATCATGAGGGAAATCTGTGTGTGGAGGCGGGAGATGTCGGTAGGGTTCTTAATGAATACCTTGCGTCTGTTTTCACAAAGGAGAGGGGTGAAGCAGACATTGCTATCGGGGGGAGGAGCGTGAAATATTAGATGAAATAAATATAGTGAGAGAAGAAGTATTAAGGGGTTTAGCAGCTTTAAAAGTGGATAAATCCCCAGGCCTGGATGAAATGTATCCCAGGCTGTTAAGTGAAGCAAAAGAGGAAATAGCAGAGGCTCTGACCATCATTTTTCAATCCGCTCTGGCTTCAGGTGTGGGGCCGGAGGACTGGAGGACTGCTAATGTGGTACCCTTGTTTAAAAAGGGAGAAAAGGATAGACTGAGTAATTACAGGCCAGTCAGCCTAACCTCGGTGGTGGGAAAATTATTGGAAAGAATTCTGAAGGACAGGATAAATCTTCATTTAGAAAGACACGGATTAATCAAGGGTAGTCAGCACGGATTTGTTAAGGGAAGGTCGTGTCTGACAAACTTGATTGAATTTTTTGAGGAGGTAATCAGGAGGGTAGATGAGGGTAGTGCATTTGATATACTTTATATGGACTTTAGCAAGGCTTTTGATAAGGTTCCACATGGCAGACTGGTCACGAAGTTAAAAGCCCATGGGATCCAGGGCAAAGTTTCAAGTTGGATTCAAAACTGGCTCGGAGGCAGGAAGCAGAGGGTAATGGTTGATGGGTGTTTTTGTGACTGGAAGGCTGTTTCCAGTGGGGTTCCGCAGGGCTCAGTACTAGGTCCCTTGCTTTTTGTGGTATATATCAATGATCTAGACTTGAATATAGGGGGTATGATTAAGAAGTTTGCAGATGATACTAAAATCGGCTGTGTGGTTGATACTGAAGAAGGAAGCTGTAGACTGCAGGAGGATATCAATAAATTGGTCAGGTGGGCAGAAGAGTGGCAAATGGAATTCAATCCGGAGAAGTGTGAGGTAATGCATTTGGGGAGGGCTAACAAGGAAAGGGAATACACATTAAATAGTAGGACACTAAGTAGTGTAGAGGAACAAAGGGACCTTGGAGTGCATGTCCACAGATCCCTGTAGGTAGCAGGCCAGGTAGATAAGGTGGTTAAGAAGGCATACGGAATGCTTGCCTTTTATTAGCCGTGGCATAGAATACAAGAGCAGGGGGGTTATGCTTCAACTGTATAAAACACTAGTTAGGCGTCAGCTAGTGTATTGCGTGCAGTTCTGGTCACCACATTACAGGAAAGATGTGATTGTACTAGAGAGGGTACAGAGGAGATTTAGAAGGATGTTGCCGGGAGTAAAGAATCTTAGCTATGAGGAAAGACTGGATAGGCTGGGTCTGTTTTCCTTGGAACAGAGGAAGCTGAGGGGAGACCTTATTGAGGTGTATAAAATTATGAGGGGCATAGATAAAGAAAGGACCTATTTCCCTTAGCAGAGGGGTCAAAATCCAGAGGGCACAGATTTAAAGTAATTTGTGGAAGGTTTAGAGGGGATTTGAGGGGAAATGTCTTCACCCAGAGGGTTGTGGGGGTCTGGAACTCTCTGCCTGAAAGGGTGGTAGAGGCAGGAACCCTAACCACATTTAAAAAGTACTTGGATGTGCACTTGGAATGCTCTAACCTGCAGGGCTACGGACCAAGAGCTGGGAAGTGGGATTAGGCTGGATAGCTCTTTGTTGGCCAGCACGGACACAATGGGCCGAAATGGCCTCCTTCCGTGCTGTAACTTTCTATGATTCTATGATTCTATGAACAGCTGTGAGATGGGAGCTTTTATAGCACATTTGAAGCTGTCAAGTAATGAGATGATTCCATGGCCATTCAACTCCAGCCCGACTTAACAAACGTGATGCCTGAGCAGCGTGGACCCCGTTGGCGAGCTGGTAAATTCTAAAGTTGAGCTCAAAATTGTTGTTAATCCTTTGTTAACAAGGTCATAATGACCTGAATTGCCTCCCCCGCCACTGTGTGTCGGGTCTGCTCAGCGCTAACAGACCCAACATTTGGGAAAAGCGCGTGGCGGCAGGTTCACAGCGGGGTCCCAACCCACTGTCAAAACAAAACACTTACCCACCTGACCCGCCTCCGATTACGCCAGCTGACCTCCTGGAAAATTCCCCATTATGATTCTACAAGTGTTTGGTGCTTTCTATAGTTGTTTCAAGTTGCAAAAGTCTACAGGGAGTGGTGTGGCAGGTACTGGAGGACCTCTTCCTGACTTCAAGGCTTCTGCACAAATCAGTTGCCTCCAGAAATGGGAGCATTAATAGGAATTCCTCTTGGAATACAGCATGACTTGAAGAATGAACAGAGGCCACACAAGCTGTGGAAGAGGGAAGAGGAGGAGGGGGAGAAGGGCTCTGAGCAGGAGGCCATATCCGCCCTGGGTGTCCAGGGAGCAATTCGCCTACCTGAACTTCAGCGAGGAATAATGTGCAAGACGTCTGCACTTCAGAATGTACTCTGGGTGGGGGACTTCAATATCAATCACCAAGAGTGGCTCGGTAGCACCACTACTGACTGAGCTGGTCGAGTCCTGAAGGACATAGCTGCCAGTCTGGGCCTGCGACAGGTGGTGAGAGAACCAACACGAGGGGAAAAACCTACTTGACCTCGACCCCACCAATCTACCTGTCACAGATGCATCTGTCCATGACAGCATTGGCAGCAGTGACCACCGCACAGTCATTGTGGAGACGAAGCCCTGTCTTCACACAGAGGTCACCCTCCATCATGTTGTGTAGCACTACCACTGTGCTAAATGGGATAGATTCAGAACAGATCTAGCAGCTCAAAACTGGGCATCCATGAGGTGCTGCGGGCCATCAGCTGCAGCAGAATTGTATTTCACCACAATCTGTAACCTCATGGCCTAGCATATCCCTCACTCTACCATTACCATCAAGCCAGGGGACCAACCCTGGTTCAATAAGGAGTGTAGAAGAGCATGCCAGGAGCAGCACCAGGCGTACCTAAAAATGAGGTGCCAACCTGGGGAAGCTGCAACACAGTACTATATGCATGCTAAAAAGCAGAAGCAGCATGCTATAGACAGGGCTAAGCGATCCCACAATCAACGGATCAGATCAAAGCTCTGCAGTCCTGCCACATCCAGTTGTAAATGGTGGTGGACCATTAAGCAACTAACAGGAGGAGGAGGCTCCATGAATATTCCCATCCTCAATGATGGTGGAGCCCAGCACGTGAGTGCAAAAGACAAGGCTGAAGCATTTGCAAACATCTTCAGTCAGAAGTGCCGAGTGGATGAACAATATCGGCCTCTCCTGAGGTCCCCACCATCACAGAAGCTAGTCTTCAGCCAAATCGATTCACTCCACGTGATATCAAGAAACGGCTGAGCGCACTGGATACAGCAAAGGCTGTGGGCCCCGACAACATCCCGGCTGTCGTGTTGAAGACTTATGCTCCAGAACTAGCCGCGCCTCTAGCCAAGCTGTTCCAGTACAGCTAAAACACTGGCATCTATCCGACAATGTGGAAAACTGCCCAGGTATGTCCTGTCCACAAAAAGCAAGACAAATCCAATCCGGCCAATTACCACCCCATCAGTCTACTCTCAATCATCAGCAAAGTGATGGAAGGTGTCGTCGACAGTGCTATCAAGCGGCACTTAATCACCAATACCTGCTCACTGATGCCCAGTTTGAGTTCTGCCAAGACCACTCGGCTCCCGACCTCATTACAGCCTTGGTCCAAACATGGACAAAGGAGCTGAATTCCAGAGGTGAGGTGAGAGTGACTGCCCTTGACATCAAGGCAGCATTTGACCGAGTGTGGCATCAAGGAGCCCTAGTAAAACTGAAGTCAATGGGAATCGGGGGGAAAACTCTCCACTGGCTGGAGTCACACCTAGCACAAAGGAAGATGGTTGTGGTGGTTGGAGCTCAATTATCACAGCCCCAGGACATCACTGCAGGAGTTCCTCAAGGCAATGTCCTAGGCCCAACCATCTTCAGCTGCTTCATCAATGACCTTCCCTCCAACATAAGGTCAGAAATGGGGATGTTCGCTGATGACTGCATAGTGTTCAATGCCATTCACAACTCCTCAGATAATGAAGCAGTCCATACCCGCAAGCAACAAGACCTGGACGACGTTCAGGCTTGGGCTGACAAGTGGCAGGTAAAATTTGCGCCACAGACGTGCCAGGCAATGACTATCTCCAACAAGTGAGAGTCTAACCACCGCCCCTTGACATTCAATGGCATTACCATCGCCGAATCCCCCACCATCAACATCCTGGGGGTCACCATTGACCAGAAACTTAACTGGACCAGCCACATAAATACTGTGGCAACAAGAGCAGGTCAGAAGCTAGGTATTCTGTGGCGAGTGTCTCACCTCCTGACTCCCCAAAGCCTTTCCACCATCTACAAGGCACAAGTAAGGAGTGTGATGGAATACTCTCCACTTGCCTGGATGAGTGCAGCTCCAACAACACTCAAGAAGCTCAACACCATCCAGGACAAAGCAGCCCGCTTGATTGGCACCTCATCCACCACCTTAAACATTCACTCCCTCCACCACCGGTGTACCGTGGCTACAGTGTGTACCATCTACAAGATGCACTGCAGCAACTCGCCAAGGCTTCTTCGGCAGCACCTCCCAAACCCGCGACCTCTTCCACCTAGAAGGACAAGGGCAGCAGGCTCATGGGAACACCACCACCTCCAAGTTCCCCTCCAAGTCACACACCATCCTGACTTGGAAATATATCACCGATCCTTCATCTTTACTGGGTCAAAATCCTGGAACTCCCTCCCTAACAGCACTGTGGGAGTACCTTCACCACACGGACTGCAGCGGTTCAATAAGGCGGCTCACCACCACCTTCTCAAGGGCAACTAGGGATGGGCAATAAATGCTGGCCTTGCCAGCGACGCCCACATCCCCTAAATGAATTTTAAAAAAGTAAGGAAGTCCTCACTGAAATCTGCCACCTGCTACAGCCACAACTCCAACCTCAGAGCAGGGCAAGGACCGCATTGCCAGTGGCTGTGAAGGTGACCGTGGCAATAAACTTCTTTGCGTCTGGCTCCTTCCAGGCTGGAGCTGGAGATATTTGCAACATCTCGCAGTTTGCCATCCACTGTTGCGTGAGGGAGGTCACTGAGGCTCTGTATTCAAAGAGAGCCGACTACATTTCATTCTCTCTGGCCAGAGACAAGCAGGCGTAGCGAGCACGCAGCTTCAGTAGGTTTGCAGGTTTCCCCATGGTGCAGGGTGCCATTGATGTCACGCACATCGCTTTGCGGGCGCCGCAGGTCAACTCTGCCATGTACCAGAACCGAAAGGGATTCCACTCCCTCAACGTCCAGCTGGTGTGCGACCATAGGCAGCACATCATGCAGGTCAATGCCCGGCATCCTGGCAGCAATCACGATGCCTTCATTCTGTGGCAGTCCGCTGTGCCAGCTGCATTTGAGACACCACGGCAAACCAAAGGGTGGCTACTGGGCGACAAGGGCTATACACTGACGACATCGCTCATGACTCCGGTGCGCAACACACGCACACGTGTGGAGCATGCATACAATGAAAGCCATGCGGCCACACGAAATCTGATTGGCGTGCTGAACAATGCTTCCGCTGCCTGGACCGCTCTGGAGGAGCCCTGCAATACTCAGCAATGCTGGTCTCAAGATTCGTGGTGATCTGCTGCATGCTGCACAACCTCGCCATCATGAGGAATCAGCCCTTGCCACCAGCTATACAGTGAGCAGCTGAGGAGCAGGAGCATGAGGAGGAGGAGGGGGAGGAGGAAGAAGAGGAGGAGGAAGGGAGGAGGCAACCTGGGCAGCCCCTTTCTGCCTGGGCTGTCCTTGAAGATCTAATTCATGTGCGATGTCAGTAACCACAACCCCAATTCCCCATTCACCAACAGTCCCACACATTACTTTCCCTTTGTTACTGACCATAACAACGTCCACTTGGCCACAATACTGAAATAAAAAGCCACGACAAAAGAAACATTCCAATACAACTTTATCCATTAATCCATTCAATATTACATAACAAAGTCAACTAATCACCCTTGTACATTCCCTTAGTGCCTAAGACGTCTTCCGTGTGCGTTTTCCTGTCCTAGTGCTCCTACATAGTGCTACTCCAGTGGCTGCAGCATGGCTGGTGGAAGGCTGCTGACTTTCAGTGGGGGAGACTGCAGATGGCCTTGGAGGACGACCTTGAGCAGCTCTGGGCCTAGAAGGCCCGGCTGCGAACTGCACCATCTCGGCATTGGTGGCAGCAGTCGGGACTGGCTGGCTGACAGGCAACAGCAAGATTGCTGGCAGAGTGGCAGTGGTGGGAGGACAAATGCTGTCATCCTGAGAAAGGACAGTAGGTTCATGCTCCACGGAGCCACTGCCACTCCCCCAGGGCAGCGCCTCAACAATCCTAGTAATCTGTTGAAGGACAGATTGCTGGACTGCTGTGACACCCTGCAACCCCCTTTGCTCACTGTAATCCACAGCCATGCTGGCAGCAGTCTGAGCTTGCATGCGAGCAGTCTGAGCTTCCACTGCAGCACCCAGATGTTGGGTGGCTGCTGCTTGTGCTTCAATGGAAGCTGCGACATCGACCATCAGACACTGCATTATGGTTCGGTCCACAAAGGCCACCACTTCCATGCTGGAAAGGATGGGCTCCAAACTCTGCGCAAAGCCCTGTGCCAAGTTGGTGCCGGACTCCTCCATGATCCTTGACATTGACTGTAGGCTTTCTGGCAGGCTTCCCAATGCACTAAGCATTTCGCTGTGCATACCCATCAGCCTTCTTCTGTAGGCTGCCCCATTGAAGTCCTCATCTGAGGCCTCTGTAGCGAAACCCATGTGTAACCTCGCCCTCCGGGGAGCTGGAACCTGCGCTATCCTTGCCTCCTGCCGTACCTGCAGGCCTCTCATGCCCAGTGTCTCACCGCATGCAGGTCCCACCTCTATGCTATCCTCCAAATTACATGCATTGTCAGTATCTGTGTTGGTGGCTGCGTGTGTGAAATCGAGTGACGGTGCGTCTTTATCAGCACTGTCTTCTTGTTGTTCCTCCACTGCCTGGCCAGGTTACAGTTCTTGGGTATCTGAAAAGAGAAAGGCACAAGGGTAAGGTTGTGGTGAGGGGAGGGAGGGAAAGTAAGAGGTGCATGCTTACACCATCTGCAGCAGGTAAGTCAGAAGGGATTATGGGATGAGGAGGAAGTGGGATGTGAGAAGGAGAATTAGGTATGAGGATACTGTAATCTTTAATGGTTTCAGCCCCACCGCTGGTCATGGCCTCAGCAATGGCCATTCCAATAATGGCCAGCACCATCTCCTCCATGGAGGTTAGGACATGCAGGCGCGCCTGTCCCCCTCCAGTTAGCTCCTGCTGTCTCCGGTTGTGCGCCACCTTTTCCTGCAAGAGAGAGGGAAGTGTGTCAGTGTGTGTTGTGCTATCTGTTTGGGTTATGTGGCTGTCTATTTCCACCTCCGTAACATCGCCCGTCTCCACACTTGCCTCACCTCATCCGCTGCTGAAACCCTCATCCATGCCTTTGTTACCTCTAGACTTGACTATTCCAACGCACTCCTGGCTGGCCTCCCACATTCCACCCTACGTAAACTTGAGGTCATCCAAAACTCGGCTGCCCGTGTCCTAACTCGCACCAAGTCCCATTCGCCCATCACCCCGTGCTCGCTGACCTACATTGGCTCCCGATTAAGCAGCGCCTTGATTTCAAAATTCTCATCCTTGTTTTCAAATCCCTCCATGGCCTCGCCCCTCCCTATCTCTGTAATCTCCTTCAGCCCCACAACCCCTCACCCACCCCGCCCCCCCCCCCCCCGAGATATCTGCGCTCCTCTCATTCTGCCCTCCTGAGCATCCCTGATTATAATCGCTCAACCATTGGTGGCCGTGCCTTCTGTTGCCTAGGCCCTAAGCTCTGGAATTCCCTCCCTAAACCTCTCCGTCTCACTACTTCTCTTTCCTCCTTTAAGACGCTCCTTAAAACCTACCTCTTTGACCAAGCTTTTGGTCACCTGCCCTAATTTATCCTTATGTGGATCGGTGTCAAATTTGTTGTCTGAAAATACTCCTGTGCAGCGCCTTGGGACGTTTTACTACGTTAAAGGCGCTATATAAATACAAGTTGTTGTTGTCATGATTGAATATTCCATTCTAAGTTACCTTTGATGCAATGGGAGTGCAAGTCAAAGGATTTGGGGACTCCAACGCCATTCCTCTTCATTTTAATAAATCCTAAAGAGCTCCCGTGAGCATCAGTGAGGCACACATGGTGTGTGCTTCAGATTGCAAAGGAAGCCACAGTGCAACCATTACATTGTGGAGACATGCCCCACCCCACAAACCACTTCCAAAAGTGCTGCACACTCATTTTAAGCCACAAACCCACCAAAAGGGTGAGTACATTGAGGGCCACCATCATTGTTCTCGGACTTTCCACACTCGGTCTTCACCACATAAGTAGAGAATAAATCACTTCTAGATATCACTGACATATCTTGAGGCAATGCTTTCTTAATTCAGCTTTTTTCTTTTATTTTGTCTTAATTTGCCTGACTCTATCATCACGGCATTCAGTCATAAATCCCTTTCTAATTTGATTGAATAAGTGAATAGGCCACGGGCTCTGTAACATTGAACAATTCCACTGCAGAGCCAAAAAGCAGCATGCTTGTTGAGTAGGCAGAACTCGGTACGTTGTATTAGAATGTGTGCACCCTTTGGAACTGTCAACACCTACACTTTGCTAAAATGGGAAAACCAATGGACATATTGATCAAATTGTGCAATTTCAATGTACCGATAAAATCACTCCTTTACGTTTTAAAACTATTTATGCTTTGCAATCATGCTTTGGACACTCCCAGCAGGCTAAGTAAATGAAAACCATTGTAACATGAAGCTAGAATGTCTGGTTCAGTCCTGTCATCACTTGGACAAGTTGGTTGGCTCAGATAAAAACAAATTAAGTGAACTAACAGTTAACTTTGTGACGAATCAATCAGAAGTATTGCAGTATATTACGTTCTTAATTACTGGCTTATCAGTGGTAAATAGGAAACAGATTAAACCAATCAGAATATCTCAACCAAAACTCAAGGAGTACAAGTGATGCTTCGATATTTTGGCTCATAAAACAGTTGGGCATTCTAAATTTTCCCTTCCAAATGATTTTCATTAAGTGCATGTTGATGCTAGCTCACAGTGTTCTGTCGATTTAAATTAGTTTAAGGTGCAAAAAGGAATTAAATGTGTGCCCCTCTTTCAAACAGATTGATAGCGTACAGATGGTTTAAGAATTTTCCTGTTGCATTAGCAGTGTGAATGTTTTTACACTGGGAATTAAAAACATAAAATCCTTGTGAGTTATGCGGGCAGTTGCCACAAATGTGTTTCCAGGAAGTACTTCATGAGCTGTGCATAAAAAAAAAACAAGGGAATGATTCAGTCTTCAACCTCCATCTTCCCTTCATTATCTGCAAGGAGCTGTAGTCATGCCTGTCAGTCACATAAATTTAAAGAGCAATTTTGTAGAATGGAAACAATTCTGCAAGTAAGTGTGTTACAGTTAATCAGCATCAAAGTGAACCAGTAATTCAATGCTGCACAATACCTGCATTTATTCATAAAATGAGAAATTATTGGAGACTGGAGCAAAATGTCTGCGACCCCATCAATCCTCTCAGCAATGCCAACCTAATCGTACACACAAAACACCACCTAGACTGCTCCTAGGCTGGTTTACATCATACTTGATGCTATTTATAGGGAATCTTTTTTGTTGTTTTACCTCCTCTAGTAAAAATACTCCTGCAATCACATGAAGCGGAACATTAGTTTGTCGCTCGGTTCAGTCAAAATATTCAGTAAAAGAGAATGGAAGAAGCACCACCCTTCAAACTGCTTTGCTGTCACCCTGCCTGGATAACAGTTTTCTTTGGTTCTGCATGATTACTTAAGAGCTTGGGGTTGCAGATAACGATAGGGACTTGTGCCAGTCGCTGTTCTACACCTCTGAAAGATCAAATGTGACAAAGAAAGAAGCTGCAAGTCTCCTGACACTTCTGGTAGCAGTTCTGCTTTCAGCAGCATTAACAGACACATAGGTTGAAGCATAATTCTGCCAGGATGGCACAACCATATATTTATTATCCTCGTCCTTCTCAACCTGTCTGCAGCCTTTGACATGGTTGATCACACCATCCTCCTCCAAAGCCTCTACTCCGTCGTCCAGCTGGGTGGGACTGCCCTCACCTGGTTCTCTTCTTATCTATCCAGTCATAGCCGGAGAATCGCCTGCAATGGCTTCTCTTCCCGCTCCCGCACCGTTACCTCTGGAGTCCCCGATTTTAATCGCTCCACCATTGGCGGCCAAGCCTTTAGCTGCCTGGGCCCTAGGCTCTGGAATTCCCGCCCTAAGCCTCTCTGCCTCTCTTTCCTCCTTTAAGACACTCCTTAAAATCTACCTCTTTCATCAAGCTTTTGGTCACCTGTGGCTTTGTGACAAATTATGTTTGATAATCGCTCCTGTGAAACACCTTGGGACATTTTATTACATTAAAGGCGCTATATAAATGCAAGTTGTCATTGTTGTTATTGTTATTTAAGCTCACATTATGGGTTTTACTCTTTTTATACAATAACATTTTATATTGCATTGTTCTCCAAATCTGAATCAGTTCAATGAGTTCAATCTACTGAAATAGGTAGAAATCTTGAAGTTGAAGAGCTAGCATGGGTGCAATGGGCTGAAAGGCCTCCTTCTGTGCTGTAGTTTCTATGATTCTATTAAGCAGCAGCCAACATTAAAAATGGAGACGATTAGTCATTCAATCCACCTTGGCTCATCCATCCAGAAAGGCAGTCCAATTGTTTTTTTAAATTGCAGGGTTTTTGCCTACACGACTTTACCCCAACAGTCTATTTCATGTGTTGATAACTCTATGAAGAAGAACTTCCTGACATTGGCCTACATCTGGCTTTTTCTAGTTTAAATCTGTGTGTCCTTGTCCTACTATCACAATTCAGTTTGAAGTAGAGTTCTGGGTCTACCTTTTCTATACAACACTGCTACAAGGTCGCCTCTCAGTCGCCTCCTTTCAAGGCTGAAAACCTCACGTTTCTCTAGTAATTCCTCATATCTTAGACCTCCAACATTCGGGATCAGCCTTGTGGCTCTTTTCTGAACTGCTTCCAGGACTTGAATATTCCCCTTGTGTCTCAGTAGTCAGAAGTGGACACAGTAGCCAAGATGAGTCTGATCAGAGAATCATACAGTTTCAGCGTGACTTCCTCTAACATATTCTACTGTTTTAGTTATGTAGTTCATCATTCTAATTGCTTTGTTGATTGCTGCTTCACAGTGGTTGAACATACGAACAATGGCGGTCAGGAAAAGACCCACTGGTCCATCCGGTCTGTTCCACACACGCATCACAATATATACACTCTCCACCTTATCAGAAAGCCATGGAATCTCCTGGGAGAGGCGAAAAAACCACATAGAAACTTGAGTATCAAGCTTACTAAGAGTCCTCGGACTTTTAGCTACATCAACACCATTCATGGAGTACTTATGCCACCAATTTTTCCTTCCTAGGTGTAGTACAGGAAACTCTCGTTTAAACGGCACCTAAATATCTGGAATTCTCTATTAACCGGCAGAATTCATACTCCGAAAACTACAGTATACAGTCGTTTCTAAGTTTTGCTTTACTGTTAAGTAATTAAAGAGTTATGGATTACCCTCAACTGGCATTACTGTACTTAATCAAGCATCTTCCACCATCCATTTAACACAACATTCTGTAGGGGAGTACCCAATTATACTGCACATTTCTTGATTTTTTAAATTTTTGTTTGTTAAAAATAGCCTCGGTAGATATACCTCTCCGTTATCCGGAATTTTTAATCAACCGGCACCATCCCAGTCCCATCGGTGCCAGATATGAAAGAGTTTCCTGTACTTTGCATTTCTCCAAATTAAATTTCAGTTGCCATTATTCTACACATTCTGTCTAAAGTCCCTGAGCTGCCTCTTCAGATTCAATTGTCCCTCCTAGTTTGGTGTCATCTGCAAATGTGACAAGTTTGCATTGAGCTCCTACATCCAAGTTGTTGATATAAATTAGCAGTCCCAACACGGAGAGTAGACCTATTCTTGTTTAAAAGTTTTGCATTTATCATATGTCGGTCACACAGGAACTCTTCATTGCCTCAATCAAAAAATGCTTTAACACTTACTTCACCATATCTGAACAGATCTCTCACAAACTTCTTTCCAAATCTTTTCAGCAGTCATATTACTTTCCCATCTGCCTCTTCCTTATAAAACAGGATATACTGAGCAATTCCACAGATGATCCTCTGTTATCTGTACAGACGACAACCAGTCACCTGTTTATAGTTCACAGAGATTAAAAATAGACAATCTTTTGAGACTAAACAGTGAGTCGAATAATAAATATTTTTAAAAATATTCCCATTAAACAAATGTCAACCATCATGCGATAAGCTTGCACCAATAATGTTACAATCATTCATCCTTAAGTGCAGACATCAACATTCACTAACTACATAGCGTGCACTTGCTTTTGGAGAGTGCCCAAAATGAATACAATTATCTCCATGGTACCCCTGTGTGTGTATTATTCTAAATAGTTAACAGAGGGAAATGATTTCAAAGTTACAATATACTGTGGGTTGTGATGTTATCTGAATCTCCTGATGAATTGCTTGCAATAATTCCCAGATGTCTATTAATCTCCTTTGAAAAGTGAAGCACAAACTCTCCTAATGGCTTTATGGGTTTAAACACTGCCTGGGGTGCTAATGAGATATACAGGCCAGGATAGCCCCAGGTTCAATGCCCATTTGTCATGTGTTTACTGATCTCAGCTGACGCAACAATAGGGATGATAAATTGGTCTCACCAGCCCTGGGCTAAGGAAGGCAAAAATTAAGCCAGGACATCCATTGTTCCACTGCCAATCCCAATCTAATGACAATCAAATGTAACGCCCTTATTCAAAAAAGGAGGGAGACAGAAAGCAGGAAACTATAGGCCAGTTAGCCCAACATCTGTCATTGGCAAAATGCTGGAATCCATGATTAAGGAAGTAGTAGCAGGGCATTTAGAAAATCATAACACAATCAAACAGAGTCAACGTGGTTTTATGAAAGGGAAATCGTGTTTGACAAATCTATTAGAGTTCTTTGAGGAGGTAACAAGCAGGATGGATAAAGGGGAACCAGTAGATGTAGTGTATTTGGATTTCCAAAAGGCATTCGACAAGGTGCCACATAAAACGTTACTGCATAAGATAAGAGCTCATGGTGTTGGGGGTAATATATTAGATTGGATAGAGGATTGGTTAACTAACAGAAAACAGAGAGTTGGGATAAATGGGTCATTTTCAGGATGGTAATCTGTAACTAGTGGGGTGCCACAAGGATCAGTGCTGGGGCCTCAACTATTTTCAATCTATATTAATGACTTGGATGAAGGAAGCGAGTGTATTGTAACCAAATTTGCAGACAATAGAAAGATAGGTGGGAAAGCAAGTTGTGAGGAGGACATAAAGGGCTGGATTTTGCCAATGGGGAGCTTTTGGAGGCGGGACTCCCACTTGTCGGGTTTTAGTCCTGCCTCCATCGACTTGTGGCCAACCCACGCTATTTTCCCTTGATTGACCTTGTTAAGCCCGCCCAGCAGGTTTAGCAGGCCAATTAAGGGAAAGCCAGTGACAGAGAACGTCCACGTATAACGTTTCATCTGTCAAAAATGTTTGACAGATGAATTGTCATCGTTTGACAGCTCTGTGAAGCTGTCAAACACTGACATTCTCTGTTGTTTGATGAGTCCTTGTATTCAAGTCTCATCAAACCTATCTGCTGAGCAGAAAGCAGATGGCTGTTGCATCTAAGAATGCAGCAGCCATTCTGTCACCTCTGCCGTGGAGATGCCGGAGTCTCCGGTTCCCCAACGGTTGAAGCCTGCAGGAAGAAACAAAGGTAAGTAAACATTTTCTAACACTTTTCACTCACCTCACATACTTACCTCTCCACACTTGCACCCATCACTCGCCTCCACAGTGCACTTTTCGACCCCTCTGACCTCCGCAGACCCACTGCTTGCCTCGCTGACCCTGGCGGGGTTTCCCGACGTCGGGATGAAGGGATAAATTACTAGTCCTAGCCCCTTTAGGGCTACCCCAGATCAGATGTATTCCTCAGACGTTCACTTTCAACTAAAGTTTGAGGTAGCCAAATCCTAAAGACGCTTAATTGGGTCTAAAGGTCCAGACTATCTCTCCCTAAAGGAAAGGAACAACCTGAAAATGTTACCGTCCTCCAGATAGCACTTTTAATAAGTTTAGCTAGGCTGTAACGTTCCGGATATTATGAGGGTCCAGAAAACTCCCCCAGAATTCTGCAACTCCTCACCAAAGAGTGTACAGAGATTGAGTTCGTGAGTTTGATACAGAAGTATTATGTGAGACAATTCTAAAAATATATAGATTTATTAAAGAACCGACATGTAATTTACAGTTGGTGAGTCAATTGCAACATTAACAGTTCCAAAAAGAGAAAGCTTACAATTCTATTATCAGAGAACCTACTCTCAAATCTTAACTTCGCTAGTTTTACAGTTCTTAGTTTTCTACAGGATATCCACCAAAATCAAATACAGTACCTTTGATCCCCGAGGTACAAAGAGTTGGAGACTTACAGAGCCACCTCTGAAGTCGAGAATTGTTTTGCCCCTTTACAGCGAGTCTACTATCCCATTTGAGAGTTCAATATTTATACCCTTTTCCAGTGGTATTTCCTTTAAGGTTTTCTGCTGATGTAAGCTAATTATCTCTAGTCATTTTTCTGCTGACCCCTGCAATTCTTACAGTCACCTCAGCTGGTAGCATTACAGAATCGTGTTTCATCTCTAGGTGTTGTCAGTTTACCATAAAAAACGGTGTAACAACAGGTACGTTTTTTACTTGATGTCATTTTTACGAAGGCAGATGTTTGTGCTTCTTTACGAAGTGTAAATTAGAACACCTTAACCAGGGTGAACTATTGTCTTGTTCCCAAAGGTCAGTCTGTCAGGAGCCTTTAACCTTCTGTTTCAATAAGGTTATTGATTCAGTGTCAACAACTATCTTATCTCTATAGCCAGAATGCTATCACAGCTTTTCCATAGTTAGGTTTCTAGATTTCCAAACCCAGTTTGTCATGTTTTAATAAGGCCAGAATTCTTTCATAGAATGGTGTATTTTTCTGAATAGGTTTATGGCTTATTCCTTCACAGGGAAGCCCACACTTGTGTGGGTAAAATGGGGATAATCCTCTTAACTACCTGTTAACTACCTGTTAACAGGCAGTAAAGTGGCTGTAGTCCCCTTCCCGCCTCGGGGAGGCGGCTCCCAGCGCGGGTCAGGTACCTGCCTCCTGGGAAGATGGCACGGAGGTGGGTTGGGGGCGGGTTCGGTACCCGCTCCCAAATTCTGCCATTTTCCCAGCAGTCCCACCTCCTTACCTGCCTCCCCAGGGCTGGCAAAATTCCCCCCAAAGAGTCTGCAAAGGGATATAGATAGGTTAAGTGAGTGGGCAAGAATTTGGCAGATGGAGTATAATGTGGGAAAATGTGAAGTTATCCACTTTGGTAGGAAGAATAGAAAAGAAAAATATTATTTAAATGGAGAAAGACTACAGAATGCAACGGTACAGAGGGACTTGGGTGTCCTCGTACATGAAACACAAAAAGTTAACATGCAGGCGCAGCAAGTAATTAGGAAGGCAAATGGAATGTTGGCCTTTATTTCAAGGGGGATAGAGTATAAAAGTAGAGAAGTTTTGCTACAACTGTATAGGGCGCTGGTGAGACAGTTTCAGTCCCCTTATTTAAGGAGGGATATACTTGCATTGGAGGCAGTTCAGAGAAGGTTCACTTGGTTGATTCCTGGGATGGAAGGGTTGTCTTATGAGGAAAGGTTGAGCATGTTGAGCCTATACTCATTGGAGTTTAGAAGAATGAGAGGTGATCTTATTGAAACACATAAGATTCTGAGGGGGTTGGACAGGGTAAATGCTGAGAGGATGTTTCCTCTCATCAGGGAATCTAGAACTAGGGGGCATAGTCTCAGAATAAGGGGTGGCCCATTTAAGACGGAGTTGAGGAGGAATTTCTTCTCTCAGAGGGTCGTGAATCTTTGGAATTCTTTACCCCAAAGCGCTGTGGAAGCTGAGTCATTGAATATATTCAAGCCTGAGATAGACAGATTTTTGAGCAACAGGGGAGTCAAGGGTTATGGGGAGCGGGCAGGAAAGTGGAGGTGAGGCCAAAATCGGATGAGCCATGATCTCATTAAATGGCAGAGCAGGTTCGAGGGGCCGAATGGCTTACTCCTGCTCCTATTTCTTATGTTCTTATGTTTTGCTGGAAAGTATTCACGTGGAGACATCACGTGAGGACAAGCTGGGATCCAGATGTGATGCCCTCCATGGTAAAATAAACCACTGATGCTCACTATCTGAACTCACTTGGGTATGGTATTGGAGCTCCGTTTATCCCCATGGAATCAAACCCCCCAGCATACCTCAAGATAGGAGATGCGCACGATTCTAAATTGACTCTGCCTGGCTGTGGGGATTTACCTTGCCTCTGGCAAAACATCCCTGTCTGAAAGTGTAGCTGATGTTCTTTGCGAGAGGAATGATAAATGAGAACCTGCTTCAACACTCGGTGACGTAGCATGTTAGTGCATGGGTACACCAGTGATACCACAATGTCAAGTCAATCAACATCAGGTCAATATGCTATTTAGAGCGCATCTTACGAATCCTGTTTTATGGAACCAGAATTCTTACTAATTTTTAATAGAACTATTCAGAATTGGAAGGCCAGGAGATTTCAGAGTAAAAATCGATACCATCTTTCTCTTTATAGCTTTTATTTCATACCTGACAGTCACCACACTCTTCCAGCTGTAAAGTTTATGAGCACAATGCGTGAGAGCCGAGCATTTTACTTTAAGACCCAAGCAAAATCCATCAACAGCGAATGTAAATCAGAAAGTTGCAAGCTTTGAACGCATATTCTCCAGTGCACAAAATGTCAATAGTTTGTAATGCATGGTCTGAGGCCTTTAACCCTTTCTGAGAGGCATTGGGCTGCAGTCCAATGGAACACCAGGTGGCTGAGTGTGGATGTAATCTTGCCAGGCGACCATCAAAATATCAGTTACTGCCCCATGGACTATTAGGTATCACAATCCCCCACAAGGCTATCAGGTATCTAATCTTTTTTAAAAATTAAACACCATCATAGAATCATGGAATGATACAGCACAGAGGAGGCCATTCAGCACATCGTGCCTGTGCCGGCTCTTTGAAAGGGCTATTCAATTAGTCCCACGCCCCTGCTCTTTCCCCATAGCCCCCCAAACTTTTCCTCTGGGTCTTTTGTCAATTACCTTAAATTTGTGTCCTTTGGTTACTGAGCCTTCTGCCACTGGAAGCAGTTTCTCCTTATTTACTCTATCAAAACCCTTCAAGATTTTGAACACCTCGATCAAATCTCCCCTTAACCATCTCCACTCTAAGGAGAACCACCCCAGTTTCTCTAGTCTCTCCACGTAGCTGAAGTCTTTCATCCCTGGTACTATTCTACTAACTCTCCTGTGCATCCTCTCTGAGGCCTTGACATCCTTCTCTGTGGTGCCCAGAACTGGCCAATATAATCCAGCTGGGGTAATATTCTATTTGTTGCAACAAATACAACCACAGATTGAAGCTACTCATTTAACCTTCACCGTGATCTTTGAGGTCAGCTGTGGGTCAGTGGTAGAACTCTCACCCCTGAATCAACAGGATGTGGGTTCAGAATCCCACTCCAGAGACTTGAGCATGTAATCTAGGCTGACACTTCAGCGCAGTACTGAGGGAGCGCTGCACCATTGGAGGTGCAGTCATTCGAATGAGACATTAAACCGAGGCCCAGTCTGAAAGAAAGAAAGAAGCAAGAAAGACTTGCATTTCTATAGCGCCTCTCACGACCACCGGACGTCTCAAAGCACTTTACAGCCAATGAAGTACTTTTTGAAGTGGAGTCACTGTTGTAATGTGGGAAACACGACGGCCAAGATGCGCACAGCAAGCTCCCACAAACAGCAATGTGATAATGACCAGATAATCTGTTCTTGTTATGTTGATTGAGGGATAGATATTGGCCAGGACACTGGGGATAACTCCCTTGCTCTTCTTCAAAATAGTGCCATGGGATCTTTTGCGTCAACTTGAGAGAGCAGACGGGGCCTCGGTTAAATGTCTCAAATGAAAGACGGCATCTCCGACAGTGCAGCATTCCCTCAGCACTGCACTGGAGTTTCAGCCTAGAGTTTTGTGCTCAAGTACCTGGAGTGGGACTTGAACCCACAACCTGCTGACTCAGTGGCGAGAGTGCGACCCACTGAGTCTGCCCTCTCAGGTAAACGTAAAAGATCCCATGACACTATTTTGAAGTTCTCCCTGGTGTGCTGGCCAATACTTATCCCTCAACAAAAATCACTAAAAGCAGAATATCTGGTCTTTATCGTATTGCTGTTTGTGGGAGCTTGCAGTGCACAAATTGGCTGCGCATTTTCTACATTACAACAGTGACTACACTTCAAAAGTACTTTATTAGCTGTAAAGCACTTTGAGAATTCCTGACAATCGTGAAAGGCACTATAATAAATGTAAGTTTGTTCTTTCTTTTCTTTTGAATTATCCACAGTTTCCCCTTCACGGGCCTGGTAACACTGGGTGAGACTCACAGGTGTCCCTGGCATCCTACGTTGCTAAGGATGTAAATGAGAAAAGCACATCATATGACATAGTTCCCTCATCTACACTGCAATATAATACACCTGCCTATTTGTTAGTGGGCGTATTATGCCTAGAAAAGTGACAGGATTTCTAATGGGGCTGAAAAGGGACGGAACCCTGGCTGATCCAGGCTCCACTCCAAATACTGCCCCCCCCCCCGCCCCCCCGCTCTGCTGCCAATGTGCCAGAAACCACCAGCCCCAGGAATTTCAGGGCCCATATGGTCAGAGAAGGAAGCACATCATTTGAACAGAAAGCTCGAGACATGCGGCAGACAGTTTCCTGAGAATTGTTGTTCAAATAGTGTGCTAACCTTTGCAGGTTACTGCTCTCCAGACTGCACTGGAAAGTGGTCGACTTAAGGCCCAGTTGGGAGAGTTATGTTACTCCATAATTCCGATAACTCAAGGTGTTCAGGGGTGCTGCTGAACTGAACTGTCCTCAATGGCCAATTGAAAAAGATAGGAAGTAACCAAATTTCGGTATCCTTTCACATTGTATTTTCTCCAAAACGTGTAATCTTACTGTGCTACTTTTGTTAGGTAGCTTCAAGTAAGTTTTAAAATGCATTAAAATGCATCTAACCCTATCAGCATATGCTTCTATTCCTTTCTCCCTCAAGCCCTTATCTAGCTTTCCCTTAAATGCATCTATGCTATTCACCTCAACAACTACATGTGGTAACCATGTCAGCCGTGGCTCAGTTGGTAGCACCCTCGCCTCTGAGTCAGAAGGTTGTGGGTTCAGAGTCCCACTCCAGAGACTTGAGCACAGAAATCTAGACTGACTCCCCAGTGCAGTTTTGAAGGAGTCGGAAATACCGTCTTTCAGATGAGACGTTAAGCCAGGTGGATGTAAAAGATCCCATAGCACTATTTCGAAGAAGAGCAGGGGGGTTATCCCCGGTGTCCTGGCCAATATGTATCCCTCAGTCAACATAACTAATACAAATTATCTGGACATTATCACATTGCTGTTTGTGGGAGCTTGCTGTGTACAAATTGGCTGCCATGTTTCCTACATTACAACAGTGACTACACTTCAAAAAGTACTTCATTGGCTGTAAAGCGCTTTGGGACGTCCGGTGGTCGTGAAAGGTGCTGTAGAAATGCAAGACTTTCTTTTTTCTTTTAGCGAGTTCCACATTTTCACCAATCTGAGTAAAGAAGTTTCTCCTGAATTCCTTATTGGATTTATTAGTGACTATCTTATATTTATGGCCCCTAGTTTTGGACTCCCCACAAGTGGAAACATCGGCCCAGATATTCCGATCGCAGGACTCCCGCGGGCGGAGGGCTGCGATCTGGAAAAATCTGCGCCCTTACCTGAGGGCTCCCGGGAGGCGCACAGTTCCGATGCTGGGCCTCTCCAAACTGCCGGTGCGCAGGGCCCACGTATCCCAGAGGCGCAGGTAGTTCGCAGCGTCCCTGGGATCACATGGGCCATGGGGAGCCAATCAAAGAAGGGAATCTCCCTTCATACATTTGACAGGAAGACCTGTCAAATATATGAATGGAGATCATCCCCAAAACATAGTAAAACTTTCAATAATTTTTTTTTTTAAATCACATTTTTTAAATGACTTGAAAGTACAATAAATTAACTATTTTAAACAAAACTTTAAATTTTTGAAAGAAATAATTAAAGTTTTTTACGGGGCTAAAAATAAACTTAACTTTTTTAAAGTATTTTTAAATGATAAATCAGTGGAAATTTTTTTTTTTTACTTTTTTCAACTCTTATCCTGGTAAAAGGAGGCCTTACGCCTGCTTTTACCAGGCGCAAGAATTGTAAGGGTTTTCTGCGGGCGGAGGGTCTCCAAAAAGCGGAACTCTCCACCCGCAGAGGCCCTTCTCCCGGGCAGGCGGAGGATCTGTCAAGAGCTTTCTTGACAGATCGGAAATGCTGGTTTCCAGCGCATGCACAGTGCATGCCTGAAACCGGCATTTCCGATGTCCCTACGGGTGGGTACACAGCACGTACCCACCCGTAGGGATCGGAATATCCGGCCTATCATCTCTACATCTACCCTATCGAATTTCTTTATAATTTTAAAGACCTCTATCAGGTCACCTCTCAGTCTTCCCTTTTCTAGAGGAAAGAGCCTCAGCCTGTTCAGTCTTCCCTGATAGTTATACCCTCAGTGTTCTGGTATCATCCTTGTATATATTTTTTGCACTTTCTCCATTGCTTCTACATCATTTTTTTAATATGGAGACCAGAATTGTGCACAGCACTCTAAGTGTGGACTAACCAAGGTAAAATCACATAACAACGACATACGATCATACAATAATCTCAGACAGAAAAAGACCAACTGGTCCATCTAGCCTGTCCCATACAATTGGGATGCCATATCCCTGGGAGTGGCGAAAAACCTGGAAAATTCCTCTCCGATCGGGAGACAACATTGGCCATGATTACTCGGTTCCCATTTATGTGACTGCATTTGAAAATATCTTCTTTTGAGGAACTGGAGAGGTGGAGATGCTAAGTAGTTAAGCGAGCGAATGCTCACTTAAAAGGTAGATTGTTGTCCCATCAGAAATGGTAACTATGGTAACAGATCAGACAAGATGCCTGATCCCTCCCACTCCACCACCAGTAAAGCACATTTCACTGCTCATGTATATATAACCATAGCAACAGACACATGGCATCAATGTAAATAAGTTTATTGCAAATAAGTTTACGCAATATACGTAAACCTGTCTAAAAATCAATAAATCATTTTTATATAAAAAAGCATCACCTATTACCATACCGGCTTGGCACTAGAGCAACGAAGCAGTCACAAGATTATGGAAATCTGCTTTGAGCAGCCAAAGCACACACCTATGTGAGCCCCTGCCTCCCCCCGCCCTGCACCCCTCCCCCCCCCCCCACTCTTGAGATGTGAATGGGTTGTTTGATTAATTGCTCAAGAAAGCATCCAAGTCTTGTGGCATCAGATGGACCTTCCCACATGGTCCAACTGACTCGGTGCTATGGAAAAATTCTGTTCATGCCTCCTGGAGACACTCTCACTTCTCTTGTTGTTAGTCTGCTCAGGACTCAGATTTGACCTCATGACTGATTTACACCACCATCAACACGTCCAAAAATTGTTTCACAGCGACACTGAGATGGTAATAAAAAGAGACCTTTTATATGAATTACATACAAATTAAGTTTAAATACCACTATTTTGTTTGGAAAGATCATGGAAATGTTACTGACATGATATGAACATTGGTTTAAACCACAATATTTTAGCTTGCAAGCCTGAAATTCCAATAACAGACCCTGTAACACATATTTGAGTTCTCTTACTTAACTCCGCTGTCATGCTCGCCTCAGTTACACATTGATCAGAGGAAATTATAGGCCTTGTAGTCTGGGATCATACAGAGTTCAGGAAGTCAAAGTTGTGATACCATGCAATATAAACAGAAAATGCTGAAACGTGAACTCTGTTTCTTTCTCCACAGATAATACCTGACCGGCTGAGTTGTAAGGTTTCCAAAATTTACAGATCCCCAAAACCTAAGGGAAAAAAGGACTTTGGAACTACCTCAGAGTGATAAAAATGCATTTGGGCCTAACATAAGGGGGTAAAAATTCACTTGGTTGCGCCTCCCGTTAGCGCCTTAAGAGGGCGCTAATGGGGCGCAAAGCCGCTAACGCCCGGGCGCAGCGATGTTTGCGCCGCTCGAGAACTTAACTTGAGATTGTGCGGCGGCGCTAAAACTTACCGCTGCGACCACCTGCGCGCGCAGATTGTGACGTCATTCCATGGTGCAACGCCCTTGTGGCGCCCCGTAGCAGAAATTGAGTGGCGCCCCCTGCCTTACCGCCTGGCGCTTCCAACGACCAGAAGACTGGAACGCTATCAATCGCTGTGGGGCTGGGGGAGGCGCTATTTAAAGGGGGCCTCTTCCTGTCTTTTATTGTTGGTGGCATTTTTGAACTACGCCTTCTGAGAGAGAGAGGGAGAGACTTCTGGAGAGATTCAACATTGTGTGAAGGAGTTCTTTGCAGGTTCATTTTGATTTGCCATTCCTTGTATCGATTTAGCAGAGACTGTGGGAGCTGCACTCTGAGCTCTTTGCCTGGTACTCTCCATTGTACTTTCCAGCACATTTGATGTGCAAGTCTCTCCAGGCCGAGATTCAAGGCTGCAATGAACAGGATGTGGATGGAAAGCAATATTAACCATCCCATTTAAGAACTGGCCCGTGCCATTGTGTGTGTGTTCCATTGCTGACTGACATTACATGAGCTTCGCCAGCGCTCCGAGTTAGCGCCTCACTGCTCGCCCTTTGCGCCTTAAGAGAGGTGTGCAGCGCCTGCTTTAGCGCTCCACTCACCTCCCGGGGCGGTAAAAGTGAAGTTTCCTGTCAGTGCCGATAATTAGCGCCAGGCGCTAATATTTGCGTCCGGACGATATTTGCGCCCCAAATGGGGCGCGACCTAATTTCTACCCCTAGGAATTTAAGACCAAAAACCAAGTTTTGGCATTTTAAAAACATGTCTGGGTCTGTAAAGGGAGAAAAGGCTATGAAGGAAGTTGGGTTCGACCTCTGTAAAAGCAGTTTTGGGCATTGCAGTTAATTGCAATGTCTGGGGAATCGGGATGACCTCACTCAAAGCCCCAGCACGCATTAACATTTTGACAATAGACCCTAGGAGAAGACAGTCCCACCCAAAACAATAGGTCCCATCAAACCGATTACAAGGCCCATCAAGAAATATGCATAATACAGAGCACCCAGGACTAGGCTATAGATCAGCCTAGGAACCCAAAACACAAAACCCATCACCAGCAATCAGCCAAGAAAATCGACAGGATGGAGCTATCCTGAAACCACTTCACACATTTACAAAACCAGTTAACACGCTAGTAAAGTCGTTACTGTTAACGAGGCCTTACAATGACTGGGATTTGATTTGGTTTTGATAAGGCCACTTCAATTTAGTATAATTGAAGGCCCATCAAGCAGTTCAACAGAAAGCAGTAACAACAGTTACAAGTTCGAGTTCTCCAGCAAGGAGTTCAACAAGCAGGCAGAAGGCAGTTTCCACAGTTCTGCAAGAAGGCAGTTCCACAGCTTGGAAGAAGACAGTTTAAACAGAGGCAGAGGTCAACAGAAAGAAGTTCAACAAAGAAGGCCAACAGCTCCAGAAGTAGGCCGACACGCAAGAAGAGACCAGAGCGACCGCCTCAGTGACCATTGGACACCTCGCGGCAACAAGGGCCTTACGAAACTTTTTACTCAAAAGACTCTAAACCCTAACTCTCAACTGTTAAGGACTCGTTTGGTGAGCATTATCCCTGGTTCTCCAGAGCCCAACCTAGCTAGTGAAGTGGGATTGGGAGGGGTGAAGTATTCTTCTAATGTTATTTCCCTCGCTTGTACCGAAGTGTTCCCCACCTTTAGAGTGTTAAGAGTGTTTGTGTTGTGTTTTACTTTCTTGAATAAAGATCGAAGTTCTTTCATCAAACTCAGTTGTCTGCTGCACCTTTTGTATCATAACCCCCAAATAAGTCCAAGGTCTAGAACCAAGGGAATGGAAGCGATTTGAACCGCTCAGAAGTCAGAGGCAAAGCTGACACAAAAACACCACCCCCTACAGAGTATTTAGAGCATTTTCTGTTTATATTTCAGATTTCCAGCGCCCACAGTATTTTGCCTTTGTATTATTGATACCATGCACTTGGCTCCATATAAACACAACCATTGTCTGCATACACAAGTTACATTGCAGATCAACTCCAAGTCTACAACTCAGCAATGCTGACTCTGGAAAGTCAAAATACTCACGGGAATTATGGAGCAAACTTAAAATCACTGAGTCTCAAGCATCTTTGCTTCCATATTCAATCCATTCTAGATTCAAGCAATAGGACGTAACAGGAATGAATATTTTAGTTACAAGAGACCCAAGCATGAATCAAGTGTAAAGATTTAACAACCACTATCACTTTATTTCAGGTTTACATCTTTGCTTTTCCTTAATTATTTGGGCTTCCATGTGCACTTCATCAATGATATACCATGAAGGTAATACCAGGAATACGATGCTTTAGTTATGAGGAGAGAGTAGAGTAGTTAGGGGTCTTTTCATAGAACAGAGAAAGTTAAGAGGAGATCTGATAGCTCAAAATTATGAAGTGTTTTAATAAGGTAAATAGGGAAATACTATTACCACTGGTTATTAGTTGGCATAATTTTAAGATCATCACCAAAAGAATGAAGGGAGGGGTTAAAGAAATGTTTTTTTTACCCAAAGGGCTGTTAGGACACAGAAGGCCCCATCAGAAACATTAGTGGAATCAGAATCCATAATAGCTTTTAAACGGGAAATGGATAAATATTTGAAAAAGAAAAAAATGCAAGAGTATGGGGAAAGGCCAAGGGACTGGAACTAAGTGGGTGTCTCTTTTAGAGAGCTGGCATAGGTGGGATGGGCTGAATGGTCTCCTTTTGTTCTGTAAAGTTCAATTAATTTAATTCACCCAAGGTTCCCAGCCCATTTCCGCCTTGTTCCTGCCACTCCTAAGGACCCCCAGATGGACCATGGAGGTAGGCCCCGAGTCTCAGCTGGAATAGTTCCTCATGCAGTAAATGGAGGAACAGGACTTAGTCGACGATTCCTCTCTCTGTGATTGCTTACCTGCTGAAGGCCTCGGTCTCAGTTGAAGCCTTCAGTCAATGTGCTAGTCCAGCCTTCAGAGCCCTGTGGCCCCTTTAATGCGGCTCCTGCCTCTTTGAGTGCTTCAGCGGCGGTCCGACTGCAGCGCCTTGATTTTCCTGAGGGCCGTTGTGGGCTCCTGCTTCCTGGCAGGGATTCTGCCAGGAAAACCTATTGACATAGGAAACTGGGTGAGGGTCATGACAGGCTTGGGGCTGTGTGGCAAAAGTCCCATCCCAACTCTGTGAAGTCTATTTGACTGCACAGGACATCACATCTGAGCTGGACCCTGCTTTTACTTGACATCCACATACATACACTTTCCAGCAGGTAGCATTATGTAGCAGCCAGAACAAGATTAGCTGTCTTATCAGACTCAATTATAGCAATTTGATTTATGCCCTCTTTTCACCCATTCACCAACCAGAAGAAATAGTTTTTCCCCCGTTTACTTCATCAAAACCTCTCATAATTTGAACACATCTATCAGATCTCCTCCTAACCTTCTCTGTTTTAGTGAAAAATGCCCCAGCTTTTCTGGCCCCTCATCCTTGGTATCATCTTAGTCAATCTCTTCTGTACCCTCTTCATGGCCTTGACATCTTTCCTGAGGTAGGATGCCCAAAACTGAAACAATATTCTAACCGCAGCTTAACCATTGATTCGTGTGCTTTATCAGTATCCTTACTCCCGTGCAGTACTGAGGGAATGCAGCACTGTCAGAGGTCTTTCAGATGAGGCGTTAAACCAATACCCCATCTGCCCTCTCAGGTGGACGTAAAAGATCACATGACACTATTTGAAGAAGAGCAGAGAAGTTCTCCTCGGTGTTCTAGCCAATATTTATCTCTCAACCAACACTACTAACAGATTATCTGTTCATTATAACATTGCTATTTGTGGGAGCTTGCTGTGTGCAAATTGGCTGTCATGTTTCCCACATTACAACAGTGACTACACTTCAAAAAGTACTTCATTGTAAAGTGCTTTGGGATGTCCTGAGGTTGTGAAAGTCCCTATATAAATGCAAGTCTTTTTTGATTCTTCTTTCATTAGGCCTTTGCCTTTGTACTCTACAGCCGCGAATTTAATGGAGGAGGCGAGATGGGGGCAGGTCAGCTGGTTTCCGGGTTCCAGTCCCGCTCCCAGCTGCATCCGCTCTGCAGACGTGATTTTACCTTGATTGGTCTTGTTAAACCCGCCCTGCGGGCTTCCCGACCAATTAACAGGAAGCGAGTCTGATGACGTCATTTGATGACACGTCATCAGCCGATTTCCTTAAAGGGACCACGTCCACATGGAGTTTGACAGTTGTTCTGTCAGTGTTTGACAACATTGAGGTGCTGCAGACACTGACAATCACTGCACAAAGATGAACGCTTGCACCCAGGCTCTCCAATGACTCCCTCCATATGCTTATGGAGGGAGTCACAGCACGCAGGGAGGTTCTCTTCCCTTCCAAGTGTGGAAGAGACCTCCCCAGGACACCAACTTATCTTGTACCTCCACCCAACCCTCTCTATCTACTTTATCACTTCCCCATCTCACTAGCCACCCTTCACACTCACCCTCATCCTACTGCAAGCATACCAACTAACAATACACAAGGGTAGGCACTTGAGAGGTTTAGCCAATGTCCAATGTGAACTTTCTGGTAATGTATTGTCATACAGTGAAATCTCTTTTTCAAAAAGTGCCCCTTATTGGACAGATCTGAGCGCACCTTGAGAAGTGTCTTACTGAGTTCCAGTGATTGTTCAGTCATAACTTGCCCCCCCCACCCACCCCCTCCCGCTATAGTGGTGAATATGCATGAAATGGCTTGGACATTAAAGGGATGTTTTACGGTGCTGGTGTGGGATGGTGTCAACCTGGCGCATCATGTGGCAGCCAGGGTTTACAGCGTCAAGTGAAGAAAATCTGACCATGGTGTTGCCATCGCTGGCGTCCCGGCCAGCAATTTTGTCAGGGGCTGATGCCCTGTGTCCTGTGCAGCATCAGGTGATGACGAAGAAGGTTGATGATGAGGTTGGTGCCGTTGGTGTGCCTGGTGATGTTGGGGTTGGAGCTGATCGTGGAAGGATTCGGAGGACCAACGTCTGATTGTTTCATTGGCTCCGATGTTGCTGCAAGTGAGATGACAGAAGCGATCTGTCACTGGTGAGAGAGGTTGTTCCAATGAGGTGGCACTGGACATACAGTTGGATCTAAAAACTTGTAAGCTAAAGAAATCTTTATATGTATTAAAAATGCAGTAACCAACATTTTCTGCGCTCTGAAACTCACCATGTGCAACATGGCATCCTTTGCATCACTTCTGCAGCTGTCAGCTTATCAGAAACATCAGAGCAGACTCAACTCACGCCAGGTTGAGCTGGCGTGTTCCCCGAGCAGCGGGTAACCAGTGGGGGAGAAGGTAAAATTAAAAGGAAGCCTCAAAATACTCTTAAATTGGCTCTTAACAAACCATTTAAGTAGCTGCATTGTATCCCCCGCCGCTTGGTGTCAGGTCAGTTCTCCGCTGACAGACCCGACACCTGGGAGACTCGCGTGGAGGTGGGTGGACAGCTGGTTTCCTACCCGCTGTCAATCTTTGCTATTTTGACAGTGGACCCGCCTCCAAACCCACCCCCTCAGCGCGATTAAATTCACAGCCTAAGTCTCTATAAAACTTAATCAGCTTGTCCTCCCCTTTTAAAAATTTATGTATCTGAATCCCTAGGCCCCTCTGCTCTTCTCCACCTCTTAAAGTTTTATCTTTTAGTGCATATTTCCTCTCCTTATCCTTCCTCCTGCAACATATCACCTTACATTTCTCCACATTACATTTCATCTGACATCTATCTACTCAATCTATCTACTAACTTGCCTATGTGTTCCTGACATTGCTCCCTATTTTAGTGCCATCTCCAAGTGTTGATGTTGTGACCTCTTTGCCCAAAGGCTGATGGCACCTGTTGAACCAAAGCCCAGTCATTTATGCTGACAAAGAGGAGGGGAGGAAATTAAGGTGAAACTCCTGACAAAAAGATTGATTGCTATCTAGGAATGGGATTGATGGTAGAAGCATAAGGATAGACATAAATGATCCAGGTACAGTTATGTTTTACCGAACTAGTAACCCAGAGACCTGAACTAATAATCCAGAGAACATGAGTTCCAATCCCACCCTGGCAGTTTAAATCTGGAAATAAAAAGCTGGTATCAGTAAAAGTGAAGTTCATGCATTGTCGTAAAAACCCAACTGGTTCACTAATGTCCTTTAGAGAAGGAAACCTCCGTCCTCACCCAGTCTGGCCTATATGCGATTCCAGTCCCACACCAAATTGGTTAACTCTTAACAGCCCTCTGAAATGGCCTAGCAAGTGACTCAGTCAGGCCAACCAGGGATGGGTAATAAATGCAGGCCTTGCCAGTGACACCCACATCCCGAGAATGAATTAAAAAAAAACCAAGTTTTCTACAGATTATGAAGGTTCAACCACTGCTGGGACCATGGCTGGGGCCATAGACTAGTAATACTGAGTTCTACTCGGCAATACTACAGCATGATGCACCATTTGACTGGATAGTCATGGGTTTGCACCTGTGGTTCCTCACAGAGTGAGCTACTGATTTCAAAATAACAACAGCTTGCAATTGTATAGCACCTTTTAACATAGTAACCAATCCAAGGCACTTCGCAGAGGCGTGATAAAAAAAAGAGTGCTAGGCCTAAGAAGGAGATACTAGGACGGCTGACCAAAAGCTTGATTTGAAGACTTGCAAAGATAGCCATGGATTATCGTAAATATCGCACACTAAAACGATGTCAGTGTTATAGTAGACAGCTGCTGTATTGTATTCATTTACCATTTAGAACGATGGGCACAAGCACTGTTTGTGCTAGTAACAAATGTAGGTGTTGAGTGCCGGTGTTAAAATCACGTGGCAGCATCTGGAATTTCCAGTCTCACTGCTAGCACAAGAACTACGATAAATATGTGAGACATAGTCAAAGAAAAGGCCACATGTTTACGAAGCCTGTTCCTTACACAGACCATGTACAACATGCCCTTATTTGACTCTACTAAACCCATTGAAACTCCAACCAGCTACAGGTAAAACTTTCAGGTATATAGAAATCTTTGCCTGAAGGTAAAATGAAGCTCTGGGACAGTGCTACCCATAATACAGCTGAGTGGCCATTTGAAGCCTATCTCTCTTTCACAGAGTGTTGACTTGGTTCCATGCTTCCGTCAACAAACCAATCCCACTTACCTCTCTCACTCTACTAGTCACTAGCACTCTGACATACCATGGCCTGTGATACAATGCACCTTTATGGCTCCCTAATCATAGAGCTATATAAAAGGCCCTCTCTTTGACAAAACCGTTACCTATAATACAAATGTTGCATGACCCGTGATGAAAATGTTGCAGAGACAACCTACTGCATTTAATAAATCATTTCAAACATTTTTTTTCCTGGAATGATACAGTTTTTACTTTTTAAAAATTAAATCCAGATGAAATTCTTTGGGGGTAGAAAAAAAACTTCAGCACATTTATTCAATTAGTCTGTTGTACTGGTTATTTAAAATGTTTTTCATTCAGGTTTGCGTTTTTACCTTGTCAGGCACAAGACAAACTCTGGATATTCATTTTCATTTTCAAACTCCAGAACTGCATTCATTTTTCCTGTTTTGACCGACGGTAAACATAACCTAATAACACGGAAGCCTACGGTCCCTTGCTGCATTCCTGAAATGATTTTCCCCAATCGCTGAACCATCATTCTTCCTTTAAAAGTATTCCCAGTTTTACTGCCATAAACCTACTCACTGATGAGTCTGGTTTCAGATTCAGTCACAGGACACATAAATCACCAGTTGTGTGATGCGTGCTGAAAGGTTCCTCACAACCTTTACCAAGAAATGACTTTCCCACCGCATAATAGGCCAGGTTGTAGAAAGCGCTGCTGTGGAACAGATCAAGAGTGGCTGCCGTGCGGTCTGCACTCGTGCAGCCAGAGCTGCATTGGCAGTGGATCAAACCTGCCAACCCAAGTAAAAGAGCTCCAACCCTTCAGGAATACACTGAATATTCAGAATGTAAAACTTCAACTGAACAACGGGCCAGGAACGCAAACTCAGGAAGTAAACCTTCAGGAAAATGACATCGACGGGCCTAATAAGCATTCTGTAGCGTTGTGAAAACAATTCTTCCTAATGGTCAATTCTCAGCCCGTTTGGATTTGTTTCAAACAAAGTCCTTTGCCAAATATATTATTGGCACATGTCCTGGGATAGCATGGGGGTGTACCAACAGGCATGGGTCAGGGGGTACTCTGGAACTGCTCAAATAGATTATATTAATATACTGTGACTACATCATACATCACTTACATGCATTCCAATGTGATCCTGCTTTACATTATTGCTGCAATATAACAATGTCACAATCTCTTTAAAAAAAAACCCACAGACTCCTATTTTCAACCCCGCAGGCATAAAGCAACGTCTTGGCAAAAACTGGGCATTAGCCACATTCAGTTATCACCAAGCTGGTAACACCCAGCCAAATTCACACTTCACAATTTCTTGTTGGCAGTGCGTTGAACCACTTTTAGAGCTTTTTGACGTGTCGTCACTCTTGTAATGTAGGAAATGGGGTAGCCAATTTGCACATAGCAAGCTCCCACGAACGCTGACGGGGCCTCGCTTTAACGTTTCATCCGAAAGACGGCACCTCCAACAATGATTCTATGAGTGCAGCACTCCCTCAGTACTGCACTGAAGTGTCTGCCTAGAGTATGTAAAGAAAGAAAGACATGCATTTATATAGAGCCATTCACGACCTCAGGACGTCCTCAAAGCGCTTTACAGCCAATGAAGCACTTTTGGAGTGTAGTCACTTTGTAATGTAGGAAACGCGGCAGCCAACTTGTGCACAGCAAGCTCCCACAAACAGCAATGTGATAATGCCCAAATAATCTGTTTTAGTGATGTTGATTTGAGAGATAAATATTAGCCAGGACACTGGGAATAACACCCCTGCTCTTGTTCCAAATAGTGCCATGAGATCTTTTACGTCCACCTGAGAGAGCAGACAGGGCCTCAGTTTAATGTCTCATCCGAAAGACAGCACCTCTGACGGTGCAGCATTCCGACAGTACTGCACTGGTGTGTCAGCCTAGATTTTTGCATTCAAGTCCCTGGAGTGTGACGTGAACCCACAACCTTCTGACTCAGAGGCAAGAGTGCTACCCACTGAACCACAACTGACACCTAATAATTCAAGCAAAAGGAAATTAGTTAGTTACACTATGCAATCACATGTAACTGATAGTTATTTTACTTGAGATGGTGGGGGTAAAGGGCAGAAAATGGCAACTATGTGGAGGGTCTGTGCAGACTATGGGGGGAGTTTTAACCTGGAAGAGAGCGTGGGTTTGGGTGCGGATGGAGGCTTAAATCCGGCAAAAATGCGAGCGCATCGGGAAGCCGACTCCCCAACCTGCCGACTTCCACGTTTAACTCGGGCGCGTTAGGCTGGTTGCGCGCACCCCCTTCGGGAGAGGCAGGTTGCCTATTAACATATGGTATTTGCTTGATTGGAGCGATATTTCAACACGGTTTTCAGTTTAACGTCGCATCCACGAGTTTCCCGGGCTTCCTGAAACTCGCCAATGAAAGCAAGGCGAGAACACAACAGTAATTGAGGGGCTGATTAAAACTCATGGAAATACTGCAATAAATACTCAGCACTCACAGCTGATTTCTTACCTGCTAGTGGGGAAGGTTTGTTCACGGTACTTTTAATGAGAGTTTACTTTCTACACTTTGGAGGTTTTCTGAATCACATCAGCTGGTTGGAACCTTGATTGCCTTAGATTGGACCTCGGATGAGGAGCAATATGACCAGCACCAGCAGCAGCTGCAGCCTGCTGTTGAGAGACCTGCAGCTGGACAGCAGAGAGGGGAGCAGCAGAGGGGTGCAGCTCACAGGAGGCACTACCCGCAACACAGGGTGTACAGGCAGAGAATGAGTTTCCTTGGCATGTCGGAACAGCAGTGCTTCAGGAGGCTCAGGTTGTTGTGTTAGGTGGTGGCAGACATCTGCAACCTCCTCGAAGAAGACCTGCAGCCTGCTGACCTGGTGGCCACGCGTTAGCAGTGACCATCGCCCTTAACAATTTTGCTTCCGGATTCTTCCAGGGTTCTGCCGGAGACACATCCAGGATCTCCCAGTCGGCGGCCCGCACATGAATAAAACAGGTAACTGATGGGTTGTTTGTCAGGACCGGCACTTACGCAATCTCAAAAAGATATTTCTGTAGATCGGTGCAAGATTCTTGGGGAGCTGCCATGATGCTTTCGTCATGCGGCAGTCCAAGTCCCACGTCTTTGGACCTGGAAGCAGACTTAAGGGGTGGCTGCTAGGAGACAAGGGACAACCACTTCAAATTTGGCTGATGACACCCGTCAGAAATCTAACCAATGAAGCCCAACAGCGTGGCAATGAATGGCACATGACCATCAGATGCGTGATCGAACAGGCCATCAGCATGCTGAAGATGCGCTTCAGGTGCCTAGACAGATCTGGAGGCGCTCTTCAGTACGCACCAGCCAAGGTGTCCAGAATGGTCATGGTGTGCCGCACTCTGCACAACATTGCGCTGCAGCGAGGTTGGAACCTGCAGGAGGAACAAGGCGCAGAGCAGAGATTTTCTGCGGACAAATCTGAGGAGGACGGTGATGACGGCAATGCAGCACCAGCTGCTCACTTTGCTGCCCGGGATGTCAGGGACACCTTTATTAATGTAAGGTTTACTTCTGTTGCACCAGTGGACCGATGTCAGAACCACTTGCAATGGCCACTCATCCCCCACCCCCCACCCAATGCCACTGACACAGAGCAGTCCTGCAAACAACCAACCACCTCTTGCACATCCTTCTATTGGTCCTCGTCAATTCATGTTTTCCCATTCATCATCAAGCAAGCTAAAAGGCGACTTGTCACCCAGCAACCAGGAATGGGCGAGACGGAAAAGTGGAGCAAACTAATAATTCTACTAAAGAACAGAAACTTCACAACATAAGATTTTCTCCTACATCCATGTGCATACCCTTGTGCAACTATAAAGCTTTACTCTTCCTTTTCCTATTGCTCCTACATGGTGCAACCACTGTGGCTTCAGCAGAGGTAGAGGCAGGCTGCTCAGATCCCTGCTCTGACTGCTGGGATGCTCTTGGCCGATGACCTCTAGGTTTTGGAGCCATTGAGGGCACCGCTGGTGACTGCTCCACCTGCACCTCAGAAGGGGCAGACTTGGCCATCAGGACATGAAGCAGCATGTCGGGTACTGACTAGGAGGCAACGGGTGAGAAGTGGAAGCACTTTGAGTGGAGTCCCCACTTCTATGTCCCCTTTAGCCATCATACCTCTCCTGGGCCAGCTGCACTTCACTGCTATCACACGGCTGGAGAGCACTTTGGCGCAGATTAGTGTGGCGCTATAAGGCCAAGGCTAATGTATCTGTCGTCCTATTCAAGGCGGCAGACATGTTGGCATCCAAAGTGTGTATGGCCATGGTCAAGGCGTGCGTGGACTCATTGGATTCCGTGTTTGATGTTCCATGGAGTTGGCCACACTATCCATGCAAGAAGACATCGTCACAATGCCCTGCGACATCATCCCATTCATGCTTGAGGCGGACTGCTCCATTCTCTCTGCAAGTCGTGGTCAGTGTGCTTGGAAGCCCTGTCAGTACATCGCACATTGTCTGCTGCTCCTCAATGATTATCCTTTTCATCTACGGCCCCTGGAGTATGGCATCTGTGTCCAGCTGAGCAGAGCTTAGAGAGGGCTGTGCCTGTCGACATGGACTCTTAACAGCTGACCCGTCACCACCATCTGCTCTTGCTCACTTGAGAAGTGTGAGTCACCAGCTGAAAACCCAACTATCTGTCTAATTGGTCCCACCAAAGTGCGAGTATCTGAGCTGGTGCATGGTAAGCATGAGTTCTGCGATGGTGCACCCTCAGAAGGAATCAGCTCTTCTGAGGATTCATCGTCCACGATGTCTATGGCCTCCTGTTGCACGCGTGAAGGCCCTGGCGGAGAGAAAAGATATGAATTTGTACTGGCAAGGTAAGAATGTTGCAACTTATCATTCTGAAGATGATCATATTTCACTCCCTGCTGAAATCAAGTCAACATGATTGAGTGTTGTATGACATGTGTGCATTATATTTGATTCTGTCACCAGGTAGCTGGGAGGTCCCCATCTCCCCATCTCTGACGGCCAGGGATGCCGAGACGCCACTGATCTCCAACGCTTCCTCCTCTGCAGCTGTCAACTTGTGATCTGTGGAGGACCACCATCGGTTCTCTCCCTCTCCCTTGTGTTTTGTGCTTTTTTGTCCTCCAACGAGGGAAAAAAACAGACCCAAGAATGACTGTAATAACACGTGTTCACCCGATGGATGCAGTGCATTTGGTGAGGGTGACTATCAGGGACAGGCATGACATTGCATAAGGATGAGGGTGAGTGGCAGTGGTGGATGGATAGCTGGGGAGGTGATGAAGTGCACAGAAAGAGAAGGATGGGTGCGCTTGCAAGGTAAGTGAGTGTGAGGAGTGATGTGATGGAGTAGGCTTGACAAGGTAGAGTGAGGGGGTGGGGTGATGCGCACAGCAGGATGTAGGTGACTGTGCAACTGTACTCACCTTTCCTGACCTGGTTAGGTCATTAAACTGCTTCCTGCACTGAATTCAGGAGTGTGGCACAATGCTCCTGCTGCTGACCTCCTGGGCCCCCCTCCAGCAACGCCTTCGTTGTAGCAGCAACAGGTTTCTTCCTCCCATTGCTGGGGCAGAGTATCTCTCTCCGGCTCCTCACTGTCCCCAGCAGTACATGAAGGGAGGCACCATTGAAGCGGGACGCAGCCTTTGAGTGTCCTGAAGTTCGTCTTCTCTTGTTTCTAACTCTCAACTCCTCCAAATTCCATCCTTGGATTGGTCCTTTAAATACTGGAGTTGAGATCATGTCACACCACTGCCACGCAATCCACCCCAAACCTGGAAGTAAAATGATAATGAGGTGGCTGCGCTAAAATGCCGCTGATAGACACGTTGAACTTACTTCCGGGTTCCCACATGATATCGGACCCCCGCCCCCCCTGCCCCCCGCACACACCGCTCCCAATGCGCCTCCGAGTTATTATCGGGGTTGAGTTGTTTGTTTTAGTGAAAAAATATAAGGTTGATCCGCAACTACTGAGCTACCAGCAGAGATTGGTGCTCACAGGGAGTGTAGGGGGTGCTGTGTGGGGTCAACCTTCACCTCTGACTCTGTGAGCGGTTCGAATCGCTCCCACGCCCCTGGTTCTAGACCTTGGACTTATTTAGGGGTTGTGAACAAAGATGCAGTAGACAACAGGTTTTGATGAAAGAATTTTGACTTTATTAAAAGAAAAGGGTAACAAACTTAAAACACACTTAATGCTTAAACACAGGTTGGGGAACATACGGTACAGGCGAGGGGGAATGACAATATGCAAAAACCCTTATCCCTCCCAATCCCACTGTCTAGCTAGGTTTCAATTTCAAAGGATCAGGGATAATGCTCACCAATGACAGTTCTTGACAGTTGAGGTATTTCGCGATTTCAGGGTTCACTAAGGTTTTTGATTGTTAGGGACCTGCCGTACCCTGGACGTGGTAGAAGACTCCAGCTGCACTCCAGGTCAGTTTGGGTTTGTCCGCTGATGCGGTAAGGTGCGTTTTGGATTCTATCAGGTGAGTACCCGATTTTAGAACATAAGAACATAAGAAATAGGAGCAGGAGTAGGCCAATTGGCCCCTCGAGCCTGCTCTGCCATTCAATAAGATCATGGCTGATCTGATCCTAACTGCCAATCTACTATCACAGAACCATCTCCTGAACCTAACAGAATTGGACACACGAAATAGGAGCAGGATCAGGCTACACGGCCCCTGGGCCCGCTACGTTACCCACAGGGCCATGACCGATCCGAACCTAGACTCATGGCCAAATTCCTGCCCGCTCTCCGTAACCCTTAATTCCCTTTACTTCTAGGAAACTGTCTATTTCTGTTTTAAATTTATGTAATGATGTAACTTCCTTAGAAGTAGGGTTTAGAGTTTTTTAAGGGAAAATCTTACCCAGGGTTAAGTCAGGAATAGTTTGTAGAGTGTAAACTTGCGTGTCTTCGGTTTTTCCCTGGTGTTGGTCTGGTTCTTGGTCATGGTTGCCTGGTGGTTGGTGGTTGCGCGGGGCCTTGGTTTCCGCAGGACTTTCGAGTGTCGGTTCACCTCGTGGAGCCCTTGGTGGCTCTGGTTGTTGGTTTTGTTGCGTTGGAGGCCTGTCGGGGCGATACCTCCTGGAGCTGGACCGTGGATTGTGCGATGCTGACTCGCTCCCAGCGGCCTTGGCTAATGCTTACTAAAGCTGGACCGTATGTTGAGCGATGCTGACTCGCTCCCAGCTCGTGGTCTCAGTTCTAGCCCTTGCCTGGCCTTGTCTGTACCTGCCTCCGATCTCGCCTCGGGTCTGCCTCGTGGCTTTGCTGCTTCTTTCCTCCTCCTGCTCATGTCGTGTGGCTTGTAGTGTCTTGCTGGAACTGGAACTCGAACTGAGAGAGTTTCTTGGGGGATTAGGCCCCCAATTATACTTTTCAGGCCCTTTGGGGGAGAAATTCAGTATCGCCCCATTTGGGGCGCAATTATCGGCCGGGCGCAAAGATTAGCGCCTGGCGCTAATTATCGCCACCTGACGGCAAACTTGACTTTTAACGCCACTGGAGGTGATTGGAGCGCTAAATCAGGCGCTACACACCTGTCTTAAGGCGCAAAGGCCGAGGAGCGAGGCGCTAACTCAGAGCGCGGGCGCAGCGCAGGTGCTGTCAGTTAGCGATGGAACACAGACACACTGGCGCCGGACAGTTCTTAAAGGGGAGGGTCGATCTTGCACTCCAGCCACACCCTGCTCATTGGAGCCTTGAATCTCGGCCTGGAGAGACCTGTGCCTAAATCTCCAGCCAAGGACTATGGAGAAGGTGAGAGAACGAGCTCAGCGCTTCAGCGAGCGGGCCTTGGATGCTCTGGTTGGCGTGGTGGAGCGCAGAAGATCAATACTGTACCCAGAGAGTGGCAGGAGGCCTTTGCCGCGTGAGTACAGAAGAGTGTGGAGGGAGGTGGCTCAGAGCGTCTCCTGCAGGAGCATGGTGCCCAGGACCCATGTACAATGTCGGAAAAAGTTCAACGACCTCACTCGGGTCGTCAGGGTGAGTGGCTTTTTTTCAATACCTCTCCATCCCTCCATCTCAACCTCACTCTATGGACAGAGGGTCTTAAAACCCCAATGCACAACACTCATCCAACACCTATGGCCCTCTCATGAAACACACACGCACATTCCACACTATGCATACAGTAAGGGATATTCACCTATGGGAGGCACATCAGGCAAGACCATGGCTGCATACAGTAAGGGCTATTCACCTATGGGAGGCACATCAGGCAAGACCATGGCTGTATATTTACTCAGACGCCGTCCTTTTTCTTGCAGGCCAAGCTATCTCATAATAGGAGACAGCAGCAACTGACGGGTGGAGGGCGGCCTCAGCTGCAACCCCTCAGCGATCTTGAGGCGCGCGTCCACAGGATTGTGGCAAGCCGGGTGATCGGTCCCGTCGCCACTGGAGACGCCGACCCCGTTCTGGACAGCAATGGTAAGGTCATCACCTTTTTGTCCTCTGTCCTTCCACTTGTCCCTCACAACACCAGCCTTTGACACTTTCAATCCAACTTACTAAATCGCTGCACTCATTCCTCCCTTACTGCCACCCTGTCCTCATGCTAAAGCCACTCTTGTACCTCCCTGCTTTCAGATGGTGATTCACCAGCTGAGGAGACGGGCCTTCAAGCTGCCAGTGGGAGTGAAGCTGCAGGCGAGGAGGAAGATGAAGGCGGAGCATCAGTGCCACCCTCTCCCGAGGAAGCCCATGCCCACACTGGGAACACGCCTTCCCTGGAGGGGAGCAGGGGAGAAGGGTCTGATGAGGGTGAAGCTCCAGGACCCAGCGGGCTGCAGCAACGCGATGGGGGTAGGGAAGCTCGGGGGCCTTCTCCCCGGAGGGAGAGTAGGCCAGCGAGTCCTGCTGCACTGGACGCAGAGGAGGAGCGGCTCATCGCTGAAATGAACACCCAGGCGGTGGACATGCACACTGAGCTCATGGGTGCAGTGGGAAGGGTGCCCGAATGCATTGAAGCACTGGCAAGGAGTGTGGAGCACTTCGCTGTAGCACAGGCGGATGCCACGCTAAAGCTTAGTGCTGCAATTCAGTCTCAGACTGCTGTCATGCAGACTCAGATTGAGGCCATGCGAGCACTGACTGCTGCCATCCTCGATGGTTCGGACACATTTCCCCGGGGCTCTCACCGCGCCGCAGCAGGCCAGCAATCTGTGCTCCAGCAGATTACTCCGGATGCTGAAGTGCTGCCCCGTGGGAGTGCCAGTGTGTCGGTCGAGCAGGGAGTTGCTGTCCTCTCTCAAGATGACAGCATTCCTGCTGCCACCACTGTCACTTCTCCACTGCACTTGCCACCGCCTGTAGGACAGACTGCTGCCGCCCATGCAGAGTTGGTGCAGTCTGCAGCCGGGCCCTCCAGGCCCAGAGCTGGTCGAGGCCGTCCTTCAAGGGCATCTGCAGTCTCAGGTTATGAGAATCAGCAGCCTTCCACCAGCCTTGCTGCAGCCACTGAGGTCCCATTACGGAGGAGCAGTAGGGTGGGAAGGGGGGAAGTGCGCAAGGGAAGGAGATCACCCTCGAAGGGCAAAAAGTAGGAGGTGTGACAAAATGTTTGTCAATTTTTTATTAAAGGCCGAGGTTCGTGTTTAAACTTTTGTTTAGTGTTTTGGACATTATCTCCAGGTTGTGAGAACCAGTTATGTTAATGACTGTTTTTTTGTATTTCTTTCTATTAGTTTGTCATGAAGAAATGACACACACAGAGTTTGTAAAATAAATAAGTTTTTGTATTCAAAATGTACATGTTTGGTCTTTGGAATCATTACTGCCTTGGCCGGCTTAGGGGTTGCGGGTTGGTTTCATTCATGTTGTTCTCAATGGCAGAAGCCATTTCCTCAGCAGGGGCCTAGAAGCGGCTTGCTATCAGCCGTTGACGGACGGCCCTTGCAGTTTCAACATTGTGGGCCGCCCTCCCGCCTTGGTGCTGCTGATGATCATCCTCCTCCTCCTCTTCCTCCTCTCCTCCTCCTCTGGTGGTGCTCCAAGGCCTGGTGGCATTGGCTGGGTCCTGACGATTGCCATGTTATGCAGCATGCAGCACACAACTACGAAGTGGGAAACTCGCTCAGGCGAGTACTGCAGGGCTCCTCCAGAATGGTCCAGACAGTGGAACCGTTGCTTCAGCACGCCGATTGTGTGCTCAACGATGTTCCTGGTAGCTTGATGGCTCTCATTGTACCGCAGCTCAGCAGGGGTGTTGGGCATACGGAGCGGTGTCATCAGCCAGGTGCTCAGTGGATACCCCTTGTCCCCGAGAAGCCAACCAACTGGCTGATGCGGTGCCTCGAAAAGTTCTGCCACAGTAGTCTGGCGCAGGATGAAAGCATCGTGGCAGCTGCCAGGATAGTGGGCATTGACAGCGAGTATCAGCTGTCTGTGGTCACAGACCAACTGAACATTCAAGGAATGGAACCCCTTTCTGTTCCGGAAATCCTCGGCATTCACATGCGGAGCACGCAAAGCCACATGCGTGCAGTCAATGGCGCCCTGCACCATGGGGAAGCCCGCTATCCTGGCAAAGCCCAGAGCGCGTTCATGCTGCTTGTCTGGGGTCATGGGGAAAGAGATGTACTCTCGTCTCCTTTTAAAGAGGGCGTTTGTGACGTGACGGATGCAGCAATGCACCGCGAACTGGGAGATATTGGCGATGTCCCCAGCAGCAGATTGAAATGAGCCAGTAGCATAAAAGTTCAGAGCCACTGTAATCTTCACTGCCACCGACAGAGACGTCCTGGACCTCAGTTGAGGCTGCAGATCTGGCTGCAGCAGGTGGCAGAGCTCAGTGACCACCTCCTTGCTGAAGCGCAGCCTTCGCAAACACTGCTCCTCAGACATATGAATGTAGGAGAGCTGTTCACGATATACCCTGGGAGGGTAAGCTCTCCTGTACAGACGCCTGTTGGCCCTCCTCCGTCTGGCCATCATTGCCACTCTCTCTCTGCGTCTCTGTGTCCTCTGATTCAGCTGGCGCAGGACGACGCCCCCAATCAGTGCAGCCCCCATAGTCTCTTAGCAAGCAAAGTTATGAAGGCCAAAAACCAAAGTACCTGCCAAGTTATGATCAGTAGCCAAAAGTACCTCACACAGCGTTGACTCAATGCAGAAGTCTCTCTTTCTCTCTCTCCGAATCTCTCTCTCTCTCTCAGAACGAGTGGTGCAAAAATGTCAACCACAGAGAAAGACAGGAAGAGGCCCCCTTTAAATAGCACCCCCCCCCCCCCCAGCCCCACAGCGACTGATAGCGTTCCAGTCTTCCGGTCGTTGGATGCGCCAGGCGGAAAGGATGGGGGCGCCACTCAATTTCCGCTCCGGGGCGCCACAAGGGCGTTGCACCCTCGTATGACGTCAAGATCTGCGTGCGCAGGAGATCGCGGCGGTAAATTTTAGCGCCGCCGCAAAATGTCTAGTTAAGTTCGCGAGCGGCGCAAACATCGCTGCGCCCAGGCGCTAGCTGCTTTGCACCCCATTAGCGCCCTCTTAAGGCGCTAACGGGAGGCGCAACCAACTGAATTTTTCCCCCTTTGTCTTTTTCGCGCCCAAAACCCCTTTACTAAATCGGTTTCATTTAGGTTTCAGTTGAGGCCTGTTCATTCCATTGTCTTAGTTTTGGCGGGCTTGTTAAGTTTTGATGACTTTAACTTGGTGTTAAATTGTCCTGATGGCTTCCGATGTCTCCCATTTAGGCAGGGCCTTATCTACACGCCAAATCTTGTCCCTATTGTCTTAGGTTTTTGGCGGGCTTGTAAATCTGTCCCTGTAGATACTTGGTTGATTGGTTTTTGATGAAGTAATGGGTGTACTAGATGTTTCATTGTTTTCAGGCTTCTGGTATCCTGTTTGGGCCTGGGAATTTCAAAGGGGTCTTGGATTATTCATATTTGGATGTGTGTGTGAGGTTTTGGGTTTGTCTCTTCCTCCTTGGTTGGATTGCAATGTAAACATTTCCCAGACAGCTTGACTGGGCCCCAATACCCAATGCTGTCCACTGCCTTGCCCCACCCCTCCGCAGCCTGTCTTGTGTCTGTGAAAAGGTGTCTTTCCCAACAGTAAGATTCAAAAGTCTTTTTCCTCAGGGTTTTTCTTCCCTGATCTTTAAAATGTCCAAAATTGAGGTTTTTACCTCAAATCACTTCACTTAGGTCCCATCATCCCAAGTTTGTATGAAAAGCCCAAAAATCACTCCCTTTAGGGTTCTGGTCGAGTTTCTGGGGGATTTTGCGAAGCCTACAGGAGTGCGTAATGGGAAATAGGTGGTGTTCAACTGTGTTTTCCCATCCATTATGGGCTGCGGCCTGCAATTTCCCACCACAGGCTCCTCTTCGAGCTCCGCTCTCTGACGGAAGTCTTGGAATTGGCCCTGTATAAAATTTCAAGTTGGAATTCTTGAGAGCAAAATACTACTATCAGAAACAGGCAGCCATCAAAAGGCCAGGGCAATTCAAGTGGGAAAAAAATGAACTAAATTTCCAAAAGGAGAACTCATTGCTCTTCTATAACATAATGTGAATTCACTGCTTTAAAATGTTCTTTGGTGTGTCCAGTGACAATGTACGTGGTAAAATAAAAGTGGTCGTATAACAAGGAGCATTCAAAGACAATCCAGTTCAATAAATGTGCTGTGGATGTCTTCCCACCTGTTGGCAGGATCCTGTGCGGGTGATCTCTTGATAATGCCACACAAGCCACTGAGTTGTTATAAAACAGATTGTGGCAACACTTTAGCCACAGTGAACAGATGAATCCAATATCGCCAGCTGCATATTCAAAATCACAAATTTGATGGGAAAAAATGTAACAACAGGAATTATCAGCACTAAGAATGGGATGTATACAATTCAACAACAACTTGCATTTATACAGCGCCTTTAACATAGTAAAACGGCCCAAGGCACTTCACAGGAGCGTGATCAGACAAACATTGGCACCCAGCCAAAGAAGGCGATATTAGGACAGGTGACAGGTCAAAAGCTTGTTGAAAGAGGTAAAAATAAGGAGGGTCTTCAAGGAGGAGAGAGGGGAGGGAATTCCAGAGATTCGAGAATAGACAGCTGAAGGCACAGCCACCCACTGTGGTGGAAAGGAAGTAGGGGTGCACAAGAGACCAGAGTTAGAGGAATGTAGAGTTCTCAGAGGGCTGTACGGCTGGAGGAGGTTACAGAGATAGGGCAGGCTGGGGCGAGGCCATGGAGGACTTGAACACGAGGATGAGAATTTTAAAATGGAGACATTCAGGGACTGAGAGCCACTGGCAGTCATGGAGTACAGGGGTGATGGGTGAATGGAACTTGGTACAAGTTAGGATACGGGCAGCAGAGTTTTGGATGAGCTCAAGTTTAGGTAGGGTGGAAGATGGGAGGCTGGCCAGAGAGCATTAGAATAGTCGAGTCTGAAAGTAACAAAACCATGGATGAGGGATTTAGCAGCAAATAGGCTGAGGCGGAGCAGAGACTGGCAATTTTATTTATAGTTTACTTCCAAGTTCGATAGATGAGGATCAACAGAACCGTACCAGAACAGAGTGCTGATAAATGCTTTGAGAATACCACCCAAATATCTGAAGCACAATGACATTTGCTACGAATGGCAAGTGTTTGAGAATACTGGCGGCAGCTATGACAAGTCAATGGCAGCTCCACAAAGCTCCAGAGCAAAGTTTCAGTCCACAATTAGACCTGTCATCAGTGGTACGAGTATGTCACCTCATAAAGGCATGCAAGTGCACCCAGTGACAGTCGGCCTGTTTTGATCACTGATTGGACTGCTGCTGTTGAGTGAATGGTGACAGCATGGAATTTGTACGAGATAATATATCGGAGGCAGTCTATTGTAGGAATCCTTTCTTCAATCTGTGAAACTCGTAAGGTACAAGTGTAAGTGAATTGTGACAGACTTTTGTGAATGAAAGAAGAGTCGCATATCTCTTACTATAATATGAACAGAAGATGCTAGCAACACTCAGCAGGTCGTGCAGAAGCTGTGGAGAGAGGTAGGTCGGGTTAACATTTTAGGTTGATGACCTTCTATCAGAACCTACTAGTTGGTGACAAAGCAGGACAGGTATTGACTTGGGATCTCCGAGACTTGAACTATGGGAAGGGGGAGTAAAGAGCAAGTCTGCTTAATTTTCAAAACGCCTTACGATGATGATTTTTATACGTGTGCCGAGGGAAAGATTGCCCGGACAGGTTATATCTTTTGATTCCAGGACTAATAATAACCCCTTTTTTTGGTTTATTAATACGATCATCCCATGTGAAATCCTGTGTTGGAAAAGGTGCCAATTATTTGGAACCTCCTATGTTTGATTGGGCACATATGTACTGAGATCAGAAAGAGATTCACACACACAACTAAAACAGCTACATCTGTGCACCTTACTTTTGTGACAACTGAACTTTTACTTGCTCAGGACCAATGTGGTAAACAATGTCAAACTGGTACCACAGACAACAGCTCTTAGAAGAAGACCATGCTACCCTAACAGCCCCAGCTTGTTCAGTTTGTCAACTCTAAGACCCATTTAGAAGCAGGGCCCCTCAAGACAAGGGGCTCATGTTCTCCCTTCCCCCGGCTATGTGGATGTTACATGGGTGAGTGTGATTGTCTGATTCATTTGTACATCTCTGGTGAGCATCACAGGATCCAGAGATTAAAGTCAGACATTCAAGCAGCATGTGCTGGCATGAATAAACAGTAATATTAACGTGCTACCATTGTCCTTTGGGCCCTCACAGTTAAGGGGCCCAAAATCCAGTCATTGGTACCTCCCAGAAGCAACAACAACAACTTGTATTTATATAGCGCCTTTGATCTAGTAAAATGTCCCAAGGCGCTTCACAGGAGTATTATAAGACAAAAAATTTGACACTGAGCCACATAAGGAGAAATTAGGGCAAGTGACCAAAAGCTTGCTCAAAGAGGTAGGTTTTAAGGAGCGTCTTAAAGGAGGAAAGAGAGGTAGCGAGGGGGTAGAGGTTTAGGCAGGGAATTCCAGAGCTTAGGGCCTAGGCAACAGAAGGCACAACCACCAAAGGTTGAGCGATTATAATCAGGGATGCTCAAGAGGGCAGAATTAGAGAAGCACAGATATCTTGGGGGGTTGTGAGGCTGAAGGAGATTACAGAGATAGGGAGGGGCGAGGCCATGGAGGGATTTGAAAACAAGGATGAGAACAAAAACAACAACACATGGAATCTTCCCCTCCACACATTTTAGCAGCACCAAGTCACCTACTTCAGAGCTGAGATCTACAGCAGGGTATGCTAGCAAAGGTAAAGCACTATTGGCAAGGGGATGTCACCAGGGAAGATTTCAGAGAGGCTCAGAGGTCCTCAGCAGAGACCCAGCTGCTCCGAATCCTCTCCAGACAAGGCGAATGATTTAGCCTCACAGTGAATCACTCCGAGTGGAGGTGTTAGATCACGATCGTGATGCATTTGCGTCATTTGGTTCATTGTATGGCAAGATCTGACTGCCCTTGAAAGAGTCTGTGTCATAGATCTCCAGCAGTAACAACAATATTAGTAAGTGTGACAAGTGAAACTTTGCACTTCAAATGGTGTCATTGTTTATTTTGTAATGTATTCTGAGTGGTTGGCGGCTGGTTGAATTGGTTTTATTTATGCACATCTGTCTTTTGACTCAGGCGGTCTCATTTCCTCCTGGTTTGGCAGGAACGCAGCCAAGGCAAGGGGCAGGCTTATGTCTGGAATTTCTCTGGGCCATTTAGATGAGGAAAACTAGTGGCAGTTGCCTCCTCACATGTAGCACACCCGAGATGCACAGTGCCTGTTGAGTGCTTGTGGACACCCAAAGAGGAAAATCCCTCCTAAAGCCTTTCTTTGCTTTAAAAAGAAAATCTGGCAATGTTTTACACATATTTTCCTATGTTTTCTGGATCAGATAATGGAGGAAATGTGAATTTAATATATAATTTTTACAAATATCAGAGAAACTGACTGTACAGAAATTCTTTCCAAGAGAATCTTCCAGTGATAATCACAGTGCCACCTGGTAAATGTGTGAAGCAGAAATATTGGAGTAAGTGAAGGTGAATTGTCTTCTCCCTGTTGAACCTCACACCACCAAGAAGAAATGGTACCCATTCTCTCCACTGTCATGACAGCACAGGATGTGGCTCAGTGGGTAGCACTCTCATTTCTGAGTCAGAAGGTTGTGGGTTCAGGTCCCACTCCAGAGACTGGAGCACATAATCTAGGCTGACACTCCAGTGCAGTGCTGAGGGAGTGCTGCACTGTGGGAGGTGCCGTCTTTCGATGAGACATTAAACTGAAGTCCCGTCTGCCCTCTCAGGTGGATATAAAAGATCTCATGGCACTATGTCGAAGAAGAGCAGGGGTGTTCTCCCGGTATCCTGGCCAATATTTATCCCTCAATCAACATTCCCAAAACAGAATAGGCCAGATTTGGCTGGAGCGGGGCATCCCTTAGTGTGCCCCGTAAATTAGATTTATTCGTGCATATTTAGGTTTAAAAGAAAATTGCCCACAAAGTTGCTGGAAGTGCGAGCTGATTTAACAGTGACTACACTTCAAAAAGTACTTTGTTTACTGTAAAGTGCTTTTTGACGTCCTGCGGTCGTGAAAGGCGCTATATAAATGCAAGTCTTTCTTTTCTTTTATAGACTGCGCCTACAAATAAAACTCAGGCCCCGAGATTCTACAAGAGCTCTTCCAGTCTCTCGCCGTAGCTTCAATGGGAGACTGGTGAAATTCCCAAGGAAACGGCCTAAGCAGCTGCTTTCATCCGCTTCCCCATGAGTTCCATTGGTTTCCTGCCAGATTCATAGGGAAAAGACAGAGATATCTGCTATGGAACATCAGGGCCTTAACATCCCCAGGACAGTCGGGTGAGTGCAAGGGTTAAATTCAGAGAAGGACCTTGTTTTTTGCACCAAGTAATGTGTTCCAGTTTAAAAATGGCTGCATTGTATTCAGCTGCTTCAGAATGGGCAGGGACTGTCTGCAGAGAAGCTCTATTGACTATTGTTATTGTCATGAACAACACTTGTAGTGCCTTGGAATTTTACTCACTCCGGCAGGCAGTTGCCTGGGTTCCTAAAAATAAAGCAGTTGTTCAATTAACATGAATAGATCAGTTTTCTGTGGCGCCACAGTTGGCCAGCTCTACCTTGTATTGTAGCACGGCATCCTAAATTTAGTTTCATTACTTGGCAAGAGTGTATACTTCACAGCCATGAAGAACCGACATCCATGCTGGAGTTAACTCACAGCCACAATGCACTATTCTTTTATTATGCACAGTTCCAAAGCCTCTATTTTCCCTTGCCCCATTTGTTCATTCCAGATCTTTATATAAAAAAAAACAGCATGTGTTCAGCACCAGATAAGATCACTGTAATTCTGATAGGGCTGTAGCCTATGCGGTTTTGACATCTAAAATTAGAAGCAAAAAAAAAAGTGCATGGGATAACGAAGTAAGGAACTTTGTTCTGTCTTATGATAAAATCTTTCATAATTTTTGTACTTATACAATCATACAGCACAGAAGGAGGCCATTCGGCCCATTGTGCCTGTGCCAGCTCATTGAAAGAGCGATCCAATTAATCCAACCACCCCGCTCTTTCCCCATAGTGCTGCAAATTATTTCAAGTATTTATCCAATTCACTTTAAAAAGTTACTATTGAAACTGCTTCCACCACCCTTTCAGGCAGTGCATTCCAGATCATAACAACTCAAACTTTAACCTTCCCTGCTCTAAGTAGAACAATCCCAGCTTCTCCCATCTCTCAACATAACTGAAGTCCCTCATCCCTGGTACCATTCTAGTAAATCTCCTCTGCACTCTCTCCGAGGCCTTGATAACCTTCCTAAAGTGTGGGGCCCAGAATTGGACACAATACTCCCGCTGAGGCCTATTTTTTTTTAAATACTTCCAACCTACACTTTAGCTCTTAGTTTAAGGCGATGTCCCTTTGTTCTGGATTCCCCCCACCAGAGGAAACAGTTTCACTCTATCTACCCTATTGAATCCCTTTATTATTTTAAAGGCCTCAATTGGATCACCCCTCAACCGTCTAAACTCAAGGGAATACAAACCAAGTTTGTGCAACCTGTCCTCCTAATTTAACCCTTTAAACCCTGGTATCGTTTTGGTAAATCTGCGCTGTACTCCCTCCAAGGTCAACATATCTTTCCTGAGGTTTGGTGTCCAAGGCACTGTACAACTGAAGCATCACTTCCTCCCTTTTGTATGCCAACCTCCTTGAGATAAAGGCCAACGTTCCATTAGCCTCTTTGATTACTTTTTAGCTTTTAGTGCGCTATGTACATGGACACACAAATCCCTTTGCTGACTGACCGTATTTAATTAACAGCTATCAGATTCATTAAATACAAAAGAAAATTTCAATTAACTGCCAGTTGTACAATTATATGTACGTGGATTAGCAGACTGTCGGCCTGTGTTACAAGGTTGCAACACAATCACGATGCTCTCTTGATATTATAAACCATGAGACTAACACCTGAGATTGTATGGCAGGGCTCGAATACACACCCATCCATCTGTGACCTGCAATACACTCAAGTGAAAAGAAGCGACTCAGACTGGAACACTGTTGTAGTTCAACCTTGTTCTCAGGCTCAGCACGCAACAGACCACCTGTACACAGTGGCTCTCCGGCCAATCTGGCTGGTTTTCCAGCAATGTGGTCAGGAAGACGCTCCGCTGTGTCACTACCTCCCCCGCTCCCTCTTTTCACGGAGGGTGAACCTGGCAGCATAAAAGGTTGCTTGTCCATATGTGGGTGGGCAGGTGCAAATCGCAAGACAATATGGCCTCTGTTGGGTTGCCCGCCATTTGCACTGTTCAAACGCTGGGCATCTATTTGGCCCAAGTGCCCAGTGCTCAACAGTCGGTGAAAGGGGTAGGGGGAGCAAGCGCTCAGCAAGCGTCTCTGTGCACAGGCTCAAGAAATGAAGTGGAATTTTTTCTAAATGTTATTTTGCATTCAGCAGAGGCCGCCCCTATCCTGATGAAGCAACTGTCCCTTGAGGCCCACGTTGCTACACTCTGTTCTCTTTTCAGCAGGTTTCTTACTTATCTGATCGTAGCCAGAGCATCTCCAGCAGTGGCTTCCCTTTACCGTTACCTCTGGAGTCTCCCAAACATCTATCCTTGGTCCCCTCCTCTTCCTCATCTACATACTCTCCCCTGGCGACATCATCTGCAGATACGGGGTCAGCTTTGCATGTATGCTGATGATACCCAGCTCGACGTCCTGCGTCGACCCCTGCACTTGCCCGTGTTGTCAGACTGCTTGTCTGACATCCAGTCTTGGATTAGCCACAATTTCTTCCAGTTAATCATTGGGAAGACTAAAGCCATCAATTTTGGCCTCCGCCACAATCTCCATACCCTTACCACCAACTCCATCCCCTCCCCGACCACTGTCTCAGGTTGAACCATGCTGTTTGTAACCTCGGTGTCCTATTTGATCCTGAACTGAGTTTCCAGACCTATATTCTCACCGTCACATAGACCACCTATTTCTACTTCTGTAACATCGCTCGTCTCCGTTCCTGCATCAGCCCATCTGCTGCTGAAACCCTCATCCATCCCAGTTACCTCCAGGCTCAACTATTCCAATTCTCTCCTGGCCACCCTCCCACGTTGCAACCTCCATAACCTCATCCAAAACTTTGCTGCCCATCTCCTATCCCACACCACGTCCCACTCACCCATCGCCCCTGTGCTCACTGACCTACATTAGCTCCTGGTCCTCCCATGCATCCAATTTAAAATTCTCATCCTTGTGTTTAAATCCACCCTCCCTACCTCTGTAGCCTTTCCCAGCTCCAGAACTCCCCTCCACCCCACCCTCGCTCCGAGAACTCTGTGTTGCTCTGACTCTAGCCTTTTGTGCAACTCCCCCCCTCCCTTCACCCCACCATTGGCAGCCATGCCTTCAGCTGTCCAGGCCCTATACTCTGGGATTCCTTTCCTAAATCTCTCCACATCTTTACCTCCTTCTTCTCATTTAGACTCACCTTAAAACTCACCTCTTTGACGAAGCTTTTGACCACCTTTCCTAATATCTCCTTCTTTGGCTTGGCATCCATTTTCTATCTGACTTTGCCATGGGGTGTTTTTTTCTATATGAAAGGCTCTATATAAATGCAAGTTGTTGTTGTTGTTGGATTCCACAGGGGAGGCTAAAGGAGCCTAACTCCAAATGATAATAACTATGGCCAGAACATCAGGTGGGCAGCTCGGTGGCAAGTAGAAGTTCAGGCTTCCGAAAGAAGTGCCCCAATCAATCGGAGGACGCAGAAGGTAACAGAATGTCTAAGCCATTAATACTTCTCTTTTCATGCCATGTATCGTTATGGAAACAATCAGCATAAACACAACTTCCATTACTTTCCTTGTACATGGCTCCCTTCATAATATAAGTACATTTATGTCAAGATTTCCATCTCACCACTGAGCAGGATTTGCTTTTGTCAATTCTTACCGTCTGCTACTGATTCAGTGGGAAGATACAAGTATCGTGGCAGAAGTGCTCAGAATGTTACACGATCACTTGACAGGAAAAGGCAGTTTAACAAGAAAATGATTTGCAATGTGCTAACAGGATTCTTCCATCACTTGTGTCTATTATTATGATGTTAAGTGACTGTGTGGAGCTTAATGTTTAGACATAAAAAAATTCCCAGCAATGCCCTTAGTGATTATATTTAATATTTGCCAAGGCTGTGCGATTCCAAGGCTCTTTGATTCCAGATTCATTATCTTGTGCAGATCGTTTAACTGCTCATGAAAGCCAGGCCGAGACTCCATTATTTTATGACAGCACAGCTGGCTAACAGTAACAGTGTTGAAATGGTTGTATGCTGGGCCTTGAATCACTGAAGAATTTCCCAAAATTAATGGAGTCTGAAGCACACTCATCAAAAAGTAGCTGGAATCTCTCCAAAAATGTCCTTCTATAATTATCTCAATTTAGGGCATGCACAAGGACTGGGAAGAAGTGGGACTGCCTCATTGAAATACATCCAGCATTAATTATTTGCATCAATGCCCGTCTTGCACAGTCTGCTTGGTGTTAAGCAAATGGTTCTGTATAAACATTTCAACTGTTTTATAGATTGCACGCACTGCCCTTTTCCAAATGGTTTGCCTTTTGTCATGATTCATACACTCCCCCAAGTCTACTTCCAGATTTGATAAGGATAATCTATTACTTATCCTTTTGCCCACTTGGCTTAAGAAATGACCCCTCTTAGGTGAAACATTAGAATTATTTGCAACTATTATTTAAACATTTCAAGGCCTGGTTCTCCTGTGGGAGCAGCTTATTGTCTAATTGCCAGAGTGTAAGTGGAATTTGGAAGTGAACTACTTCTAATTTAGGAATACCATATTAGGAACACCAAAGAAGGCATGAACAGTAGGAACGGGTCTGACTGCCCCATTTAATCCTTCAGAATTTGTCACAACGTTACCCATGATTGCTATAGACCTTTGCCGACAATTTAAAAGGAGAGCGATGCTTTCCAAAAGGCACACCCACATGATGTTGCTCTCCTGAGCTGAGTGCTGGGAAGGACTACGTTGGAAAAGAGACTCCAACTTGGCCCAATGCGAGACAAGGAGGTCCACGCTGCACCACTAATTCATGGAGCACAGCATAAAAGCCAAATTGTAGAAGCCTTGTTCAAGAACATTATGACCTGCCATATTCAAGACATTCTAACTACAAGTCATACGATCCGAGTTCCTTTTTGCCTGGCTAAATTCAATTAGGAAAGAGAGCATCCAGTTTATGTAAGAATTTGACATCCATCTCAAGTTATCATCCATAACTTGCATTCCAGATTTAAGAAGTCAGAGTAGTTAACCCTTAAGTCATTTATTTCATTATCAATGTGAAATGAATGGTTCCAATGTTCCTAGTATGTGGTAAATAATAAAATTATAATTTATAATTATTACTAGTTTCAAACTAATTTAAATCAAAACCTGGAAATTTAGTAAGTGGGTGTGTTTCTGATTTGTCCCAGTTTACCTCGTGTTGGCTAGATTTTCAGAATCAGAGAATTTTATAGCACAGTAGGAAGCAATTCAGTCGGTCGCGCCTCTGCCAGCTCTCTGAAAGTGCTATCCACCAGTCCCATGTCCTTGCCCTTTCTCCATATCCTATTTTTTCCTTTTTCAATTATTTATCTATATTTGTAAAATAACACAATTGAATCATTAGAGTTATAAGTAATGAATGCTTAAGAGTATCATCGGGGTTTGCTGTTATATATGCTATTATTTTCCACGATTGTCACTGCTAAGGGCGCTAATCATTTAAGATGCATCCTCTCCCATTCCTTTTCTTTCCTCCCCTTTTCTCTAACTCCTTCTTAGTTCCTCTTCTCTATTCCTTCCCTAACTTTCTCCTCTCATCTTTCTCTACCAAGTGGAAGAGGGATACCCCATATAAACTAAAGGCCTCTGAAGATAAGGTTTACGTGCATACCAACATTATAAACATAGGATCCAATCCAAACACTCGGTTGGCTCCATTCAACTCAAGTGCTATTTTTTTTCTTCTCCAAAATTAATCATCCAAGACGCTGATTCATTTAGTGTGAGAAACGATTCAAAATAAAAATTGAAAGCTGGCACACTACGCCTGATCGACAAGTCCAGCTTCACATTATTAGTCAATCTGCTTTGTAATAAAGGTCAATGCTGTTGAATGACCTATGGTTAGCACCATGCAGGAAAAGCTCTTTTTTACGTAGGATACCAGATGCATTCAGTACATGTCAATGACTTCCATCCCACAATTCTATAAAGACATTAGAAACAGCCAGGACACTGCCTATCACGGTGTGGGGTGGGGCTGCGTTATTTGAATTAGCTGAACACGACGAGAGGACCCCAGAATAACCACATCCTCAGGAAGCTTCCACTTCAGGATCTGGTTTCCGTCCATTCTTTGTTCGGCTCCATTTTCTTACAATGTTTATTTGACGCTTTAAAGAGAAACTGCCGGTGAACTTTAAAGGGAAACAATACTGTGGGAGAAGTACTTCCATGTAAAATACGCGGCCGTACAATGTTTAAAAAAAAAATCTGTTTATTTAATATCCCACTTGTTAGAGGAAATCATAAATTGTAGCGCTTGTCGGTGGTCTGCTTGAGACCCACCACGATCAGCACTGTTCCTAGTGGGGACGAGTCCACTGTACAAAATTGCTCATAATTTGCCACTACTTTTCATTGAAATTGACATTGAGAGATACCATAACCATGAACGGGAACAATATTTTGACATCAAATTTAAAAACAAACACTATTTTCTTTCTAATTTACCCACTGAGGCATTATGGGAACCCTCTTCCCCTTTTCTAAACACAAGCAAAATAGGGAGGGGATGATAGATCAGAAATAAATCTACTCAACCACTGTTCTCTGGCATGGAATTCTTTGTGCTTGTTCCTCATGCCCAAGGGACTCTCTATAAATATGTAGAATCGTATACTTAGTCTGCGAATCTCAGAGAAATTTAAGCACCGATTTGCTCCAGGAAGCACGAGCACGGCTTACCTCAGGGTCTGTCTGGGAGCTCTGAGAATAAAAAGACATAAAGAAGTGAAGTGAAGGAACCAGACACAGATAGCAATGAAAGAAACAGCAGAGAAAGGAAAGAAAGCAAGACTTGCAATTTATATAACGCCTTTCACAACCTCAGGACGTCCCAAAGTGCTTTACAGCCAATGAATCTTTTTTTTTAAGTGTAGTCACTGCTGTAATGTAAGAAACGCAGCAGCCAATTTGCGCACAGCAAGCAATGTGATAATGACCAGATAATCTGTTTTATTGATGTTGGTCAAGGAATAAATATTGGCCATGACTATTGGGAGAACTACACTGCTCTTCTTCGAATAGTGCTACGGGGTCTTTTACGACCCGAGAGGGGAGTCGGGGCCTCAATTTAACGTCTCCTCCAAAAGACGGCACCTCCGACAGTGCAGCACTCACTCAGTGCATGGAAATGGAAGAGAGCCAGAGAGACCAAGAAGGGAAGGAAGGCATGCTGAAGTAACAACAGAAAATGCTGGAAACACTCAGCAGGTCAGGCAGCATCTGTGGAGAGAGAAAGAGAGTTGACGTTTCAGATCGATGACTCTTCGACAGAACTGGAGTTCTGATGAAGGGTCACAGACCTGAAACGTTAACTCTGTTTCTCTCTCCACAGATGCTGCCTGACCTGCTGAGTGTTTCCAGCATTTTATGTTGTTACTTCAGATTTCCAGCATCCGCAGTATTTTGCTATTATATAAGGAAGGTATGCTAAATGGCAAGGTCCTAATTTTTATTTTAGCCAATTCTTCTCCTCCCTTCTCGTGAAAGTGCCAACCTCTTGCTGGTATACAGTTGTATGGGCATCAGTCACCCTCATTCAAGTGCCATCAGCCATGTGTCAGCCTTGACCACAGATGTTGGCAGGCGATTCGGCCATGGGAGATGAAAATAGCCAAGCCTAATCCCGTCATCCACATCTGCACATTTCCATCAAAAATCACCAGATAGGAGTGGGAACCCTGGCCAGTTTTCCAGAGACGCGGAGGCTCGTGCTATCACCTTAACCGCTATCTCAGGTGCGATCAGCTACCCCAACGCAGACCTGGATCGACCCTGGAACTTTCCTGTTTTGGACGGCGGAGCTGTTCACCGGAAATTTTTGCCACGCCATCGGGAGCTACATTTAAAGACAAGTTAATCTTAGATTTAAAAATTCCAATGTTTAGGTAGCTGGGAAACCATGAATGCTGGAAATTTGAAACGGACAATGTTGATAGTGCTCAGCACGAGCAGTTTTTTTCAAATTTCTGTCACATTTGATTGTTTCCACATCGCTTTCAGGTGTCTTAGAACACAGGGACATACATAGAATAAACAGGCCAATGGTACAGGAAAAGTAAGTGTACTACACAGGAAAATGTTCACGACAACTAAGCTGAGGTGATACACCTTCGGTAATGGTAATCCCTGGCTTAGAGGCACTGGCACTTTACAAATGCATTTTACAGCTGAAAAATGATAAAATAAAGTTGCATTTATACAGTCTCTTGTCCAATTATGATAATGTTTCAAAACGCTTCATTCACTGAACAACAACAACTTACATTTATACAGCGCCTTTGACGTAGAACAATATCCCAAGGCACTTTTTTGAGAGTGCACCGACTTGTTATGTAGTCAAACATGGCAGCCATTCTGTGGCAGCAAGATGCCACAAACAAACAGTACTAAGAGGAATGACCAGCTAAGCTGGGAGGGAGGAGTGCGGGGGGGGGTTGGCGTCATGGTAGACACTAGGGGGATGTTTACCAGGATGCAAGTAGAACTTGAAGGACTCCCTGTTCCTCGAATAGCGCCATGGAATCTTTAACATCCACATTGCCTATAAGGGTGGTGGAAGCAGATTCAATAGTAACTTTCAATAGGGAATTGCATATATAAAGAAAGAAAGAAGAACTTGCATTTATACAGCACTTTTCATGCCCTTAGGATGCCCCAAAGCGCTTTACAGCCAATGAAGTACTTTTTTGAAGTGTAGTCACTGTCGTAATGTAGGAAACGCGGTAGCCAATTTGCGTACAGCAAGGTCCCACGAACAGCAACGTGATAATGACCAGATAATCTGTTTTAGTGATGTTGGTTGAGGGGATAAATATTGGCCAAGACACCGGGGAGAACTCCCCTGCGCCTCTTCGAAATAGTGCCATGGGATCTTTTGCATCCACCTGAAAGGGCAGACGGGGCCTCGGTTAACATCTCATCCGAAAGACGGTACCTCCGATAGTGCAGCACTCCCTCAGCACTGCACTGGAGTGTCAACCTAGATAATGGCACAGAAATTTGCCTCTCCGGCTTGCCGCGGGGGTAAGGATCGCGCGCGCACTTACCTACCGCGCCTGCAGTTGACCTCTGGGCCCACGGGAACTTCAGCTCCTGGGCCTGTTCCAACTGCCGGTGCGCAGTGCTTGCGTGTCCCAGGGGCGCAGTTAGTGCGAGGCATCCCCTGGGATCACGTGGGCCATGGAGAGCCAATGGCAGCAGACCATCTTTCATTCATAGATTTGACAGGAGACCTGTCAAATCTGTGAATTGAAATCGGCCCCAAAAGAACAGCTAAACTTCAAATAAATTTTAAAAAAACCATCACATTTATAAAATAACTATAGTTAAATAAATTAGCCACTTTAAACAAAAATTTAAATTTTTGAAAAAATTAAAATACTTTTTAAAAGTGATAAAAATAAACTTACCTTTCTTTAAAGTATCTAAAAAAGATAAACCTGTTGAAAAATTTTTTAAATTATACTTAATTAACCACTTACCTTGTTGAAAACGGGTCTTGCGCCTCCTTTTCATAAGCGTAGTTTCTTCAATACTTACCCTCGCGTAGAAACCTGAAAAAAAATCTAAGTTTGCTGCGTGCGCGCAGCCTCTAGCGCGCACGCGGTTCACCTAGGAACCGCCCCCTTCACCAGACCGGAAGTTCCAGTTTCCCGCGCATGCGCAGTGCATGCAGGAAACCGGCACTTCGGGACGTCTTACGGGTGAGTACGCAGCTGTGTACTCACCCGGGAAGGGCCGAATTTTTGGCCCTATATGTTCAAGTCCCTGGAGTGGGATTTGAACCCACAACCTTCTGACTCAGAGGCGAGAGTGCTACCCACTGTCAGGAAAAATTTGCAGACCTATGGGGAAGAGTGGAGGAGTGGGACTAAATGGATAGTTCTTTCATAGAGCCGGCACAGGCACAATGGGCTGAATGGCCTCCTTCTGCGCTGTATGATTCTCTGCTAACAATCATTTCTAGTGTGATATCTGCTTTTTGTCAAACTTGTTTTTTCTGGAAGAAAGATGATGAAGCATTCCATCACACAATGAGAGAATCACTGGTTTTTGATTAAAAAAAATACCTTTATTTAATTAAAATAACTCTGTTTTCTGGAACCTTGCCAGAACCAACTCGAGGAAATGAGACTTCCCAGGTTGTTCATCTTTTCCTCAGATATCTTTTGAAGGAGTTGAGGTTATTTAAAAAAAATGTTATTCTTCAAAATCAGATTTAAGCTGCTCTGTGCCATGTGGGTTTCTAAAAGATAATGTTGAAGTGTTTTTTTATTACTATTCTGTTGCTTTCGCTCTAATAAAATTATCAGAAAAAATAGACAATGATCAGATCAGAAGGAACTTTCCTCCCCACCATTCTCAACGTCCAGAATTCAAATGGATCTATCTATCATCGTTTTTTGTGTGTTCTGCCTGCCATGTCCCCTTCCTCCACACGCTTCCACTTTATACAGAACAAAGAACACCCAATCGTCCTGGTGAGTCCCTGCTTTGCTTCAGTTTTTACCTTATTAAATGTCCGTAAAACATCCAGCAAACTCTCTTGCTCGCTATCGAATGCTAACCCTTGAGCGCCATGCATCAGTTCCTCAAGCATTTGTGCCGATTGTCACCTCCACGTCAAGGCAAAGCTTAACAGTTTTCCTCCAATCGTCGGTTTGAAAGCTTGCCGCAAGGTTGATGCCGAGTCCTTTACTGACCTGTGATTATGTGAATTAAACTATCTGTTTAATGGCTAGAAAAATCAGTAAATCCTCCAAAAATATATTGATGAAACACATTCTTTGGAACTTAGTGCCTTGTGGTATTGAACAGATTCAAGTGCTGTGAGGACAAAACTAATGGGCCAATTAATAGTTAACCAGTCATGGACAGAATTTCATAAGCGATCGTTATTTTCTGAAGATTGCAGAATGATTGGTGAATGTGTAGCCCTCATAAATTGTGAAACTTGTGCCTTTTTTCACACGAATGCTTGAGAACTAGCTCTTTGAGTCAATGGGGATCAGGGGGAAAACTCTCCAGTGGCTGGAGTCATACCTGGAACAAAGGATGTTGGGCTGCCAATCATCTCAGCCCCAGGACATCACTGCAGGAGTTCTTCAACAACAACAACAACAACTTGTATTTATATAGCGCCTTTAATGTAGTAAAATGTCCCAAGGCGCTGCACAGGAGAATTTTAAGACAAAAAATTTGACACCAATCCACATAAGGAGAAATTAGGGCAGGTGACCAAAAGCTTGCTCAAAGAGGTAGGTGTTAAGGAGCGTCTTAAAGGAGGAAAGAGAGGTAGTGAGGCGGACAGGTTTAGGCAGGGAATTCCAGAGCTTAGGGCCTAGGCAACAGAAGGCACAGCCACCAAAGGTTGAGCGATTATAAGCAGGGATGCTCAAGAGGGCAGAATTAGAGGAGTGCAGATATCTCGGAGGGTTTATGGGGCTGAAGGAGATTACAGAGATAGGAAGGGGCGAGGCCATGGAGGGATTTGAAAACAAGATGAGAATTTTGAAATCGAGGTGCTGCTTAACCAGGAGCCAATGTAGGTCAGCGAGCACAGGGGTGATGGGGTGAATGGGACTTGGTGCGAGTTAGGACACGGGCAGCCAAGTTTTGGATGACCTCAAGTTTACGTAGGGTGGAATGTGGGAGGCCAGCCAGGAGTGCATTGGAATTGTCAAGTCTAGAGGTAACAAAGGCATGGATGAGGGTTTCAGCAGCGGATGAGCTGAGGCAAGGGCGGAGACGGGCGATGTTACGGAGGTGGAAGTAGGCGGTCTTTGTTATGCTGCGGATATGTGGTTGGAAGCTCATTTCAGGGTCAAATATGACACCAAGGTTGCGAACAGTGTGGTTCAGCCTCAGACAGATGTTAGGGAGAGGGATGGAGTCAGTGGCCAGGGAACGGAGTTTGTGGCGGTGACCGAAAGCAATGGCTTCGGTCTTCCCAATATTTAATTGGAGAAAATTTTTGCTCATCCAGAACTTTATGTCGGACAAGCAGTCTGACAATTTAGAGACCGTGGAGGAGTCGAGAGAAGAGGTAGTGAGGTAGAGCTGGGTTTCGTCAGCGTACATGTGGAAACTGGGCGGTATCCTAGGCCCAAATATCTTCAGTTGTTTCATCAATGACTTTCCCTCCATTATAATGCCAGAAGTGGGTCTGTTTGCTGTTCAGCTCCATTCACAACTCTTCAGATAATGAAACAGTCCACACCCACATGCAGCAAGAGCTGGACAACATCCAGGCTTGGGCTAAAAAGTAGCAAGTAATATTCGCACCACACAAGTGGCAAGCAATGACCATCTCCAACACGAGGGAGCCTAACCATTCAATGGCATTACCATTGTCGAGTCCCCCACCATCAGCACCCATGGCTGCAGTGTGTCCTATCTACAGGATGCACTGCAACATGTCACCAAAGCTTCTTCGGCAGCACCTCCCAACCCCGTGACCTTCACCAGCCAGAAGGACAAGGGCAGCAGCTGTATGGGAACACCATTACCTCCAAGTTCCCCATCAAGTCACACACCATCCTGACTTGGACATATATCACCATTCCTTCATCGTCGCTGGGTCAAAGTCCTGGAACTCCCTACCTAATAGCATTGTGGGAGCATAGTCAATACATGGACTGCAGGTTCAAGAAGAAGGCCCATCACCACTTCTCAGGGGAACTAGGGATGGGCAATAAATGCCGGCCCTGCCAGTGACACCCACACACCAAGAATTTTGGTTTTTTTTAAATGGTAAAAGGGAATGTTTATCATTTAGATATTTTTTGTCTGTTACTTATAAGTACTCATAACCATTAGAGATTTATCTAACTCTGGGTCTGGCACCATGTTATAGTTACCTCCTTCTTCTCTTTTTAGGCAGTCCCTCGGAACCGAGGATGACTTGCTTCCACATTAAAAATGAGTTCTCAGGTGACTGATGAGTCCAATCCGGGACCTACAGTCTCTGTCACAGGTGGGGCAGACGGTGGTTGAAGGGGCGGGTGGGTGGGGTGCTTGGGTTGACGTGCGCTGCTTGCGCTTGGCTTCCGCTTGCTCCCGGCGAAGAGACTCGAGGTGTTCGGCGCCTTCCCGGATGCTTCTCCTCCACTTTGTGCGGTCTTGGGCCAGGGATTCCCAGGTGTCAGTGGGGATGTTGCACTTTTTCAAGGAGGCTTTGAGGGTGTCCTTGAAGTGTTTCCTCTGCCCACCTGGGGCTCTCTTGCCGTGTCGGGGCTCCGAGTACAGCGCTTGTTTTGGGAGTCTCGTATCGGGCATGTGGACGATGTGACCCATCCATCAGAGCTGATCGAGCGTGGTCAAAGCTTTGATGCTGGGGATGTTGGCCTGAGCGAGAACATTGATGTTGGTGCGCCTATCCTGCCAATGGATTTGCAGGATCTTGCGGAGGCAGCGTTGGTGGTACCTCTCCAGTGCTTTGAGGTGCCTGCTGTACATGATCCATGTCTCTGAGGCATACAGCAGGGCAGGTATCACTACTGCTCTGTAGACCATGAGCTTGGTGCCGGGTTTGAGGTCCTAGTCTTCAAACACTCTCTTCCTCAGGCGACTGAAGGCTGCACTGGCACACTGAAGGTGGTGTTGGACTTCATCATCGACGTCTGCCCTTGTTGACAGTAGGCTCCCGAGGTATGGAAAGTGGTTCTCGTTGTCCAAGGTCTTGTCGTAGATTTTGATAATCGGGGGGCAGTACTGTGTGGTGGGAGCAGGTTGGTAGAGGACCTTTGTCTTACGGATGTTTAGTGTAAGGCCCATGCTCTCGTACGCTTCGGTGAAGGCGTTGACGATGGTTTGGAGTTCGACCTCCGAGTGAGCACAGATGCAAGCATCATCTACATACTGTAATTCGACGACAGAGGTTGGGACGACCTTGGATCTGGGCTGGAGGCGACGGAGGTTGAACAGTTTCCCGTTTGTTCTGTAAATTAGCTCCACTCCAGCAGGGAGCTTATTGAGGGTGAGATGGAGCATTGCAGCAGGAAGATCGAGAAGAGCGTTGGTGCGATGACACAGCCTTGCTTGACCCCGGTCCGTACGTGAATTGGGTCTGTGGTGGAACCGTTGGTCAGGATCACGGCTTGCATGTCGTCGTGAAGCAGGCGGAGGATGGTGACAAACTTTTGAGGGCAGCCGAATTTGAGGAGGACACGCCATAATCCCTTACGGTTGACAGGGTCGAAGGCCTTTGTGAGATCAAAGAAGGCCATGTAGAGCGGTTGGTGCTGTTCCCTGCATTTCTCTTGTAATTGACGCGCAGTGAAGATCATGTCCATTGTGCCCCTTAGTGGGCGGAATCCGCATTGCCTCAGGAGCAGATGGAATCCCTGCCGAGGCACTAAAGCATGGCGGAGAAGCACTACTGGCGCGAATTCATGAACTAATTTCTCTTATCTGGAAGGAGGAGAACATGCCAGGGGACCTTAGAGACGCCGTAATTATGACCATCTTCAAGAAAGGTGACAAGTCCGATTGCGGTAATTACAGAGGAGTTTCCCTGCTGTCTGCCACAGTGAAAGTCATCGCAAGAGTACTCCTCAATCACCTTCTCCCAGTGGCCGAAGAGCTCCTCCCAGACTCGCAATGCGGAGTTATCTCCTAATCTATTGGTGTCAGTAGTAAATTGGGAAAATGTCAGTACCAGAGACTATGATAGTTGTGCACTGTAATTAGATGCAAACATCATCACAAACTAAATCATATTCTTACAGATCTTCCTGCACACTATTATAATCCTGCAAAGAATTCAGTTAGGACTAATAAAGATCAATTGACATGTTTAACTAATATCCAATGGAATCTGCGTAGCTATTCAGGGCTGCAACTTATTTTCCCAATTAGAAACACATCTTTGCATGAAAGGTAAAGTAGTTTGGAGCAATGGGCTGTTGAATAAAAAGATCTGTTCCAATCATTCTTGGTTTGAGTTCTTTGACTAACTCTTTTGAAAGCTTAATATGTAAAGCCAGGTAACTAGGCAGAATAATGGGTTGGGATATTATCCTTTGTGTTTGAGATGCTGCATGCCTTGGAACAAAGTCCTCTAACTTCTGGGATCGGAGTTTAAATCTGTCCCAGATTGAAGGGATGAAATTCCTTCCTGCCAGCTGCAAAGGTCTCGAGTAGAATAAGTTTGGGCAGTTTCAACATAATTCCCAATTCACATGATGTCACAACGCCAAACTGCCCACAATTGGGTATATATAATATTGCCCACATAAGTCACTACATGCGGAAAGTAATTTGCAATAGTGTACCTAACCAATTGTTGGGAATATATGTGCAGACCAATAATCACAAAACTTGATAAATATTTGAATCAGAGCACATAGGAACAGGAGTAGGCCATTCAATCCCTCGAGCCTGTTCCGCTATTCAATTAGATCATGGCTGATCTGTATCTTAAATCTATCCCCCTGCCTTAGTTCTGTAACCTTAACACCCTTACATAATAAAAAATCAATCTATCTCAGTTTTGAAATTTTCAATTGACCGAGCCGTAACAGCTTTTTGGGGGAGAGAGTTCCAGATTTCCACTACCCTTTGTGTGACGAAGTGCTTCCTGACATCACCCCTCAACAGCCTGGCTCTAATTTTAACGTTATGCCCCCTTGTTCTGGATTCTCTCACCAGAGGAAATAGTTTCTCTCTATCTACCCTATCGAATCCTTTAATCATTTCGAACACCTCAATTAGATCACCCTTTAACCTTCTATATTCAAGGGAATACAAGCCTAGTTTATGCAACCTGTCCTTCTAATTTAACCCCTTTAGCCCCGGTATCATTTAGGTGAATCTGCACGGCACCCCCTCCAAGGCTCATATATCCTTCCTGAGGTGCGGTGCCCAGTACTGAATGCAGTGCTCCAGATGGGGTCTAACCAGAGCTCTGTACAGCAGTGACATAACTTCCACCTCTTTGTATTCCAGCCTTCTCAAGATAAAGGTCAAAATTCCATTAGCCGTTTTAATTATTTTTTGTACCGCTAGCTGTTAGTGATTTCTGTATTTGGATCATTAAATCTCTCGGCTCCTCCACAGTTCCTAGCTTCTCACCATTTAGAAAATACTCTGATCTATATTTCTTAGGTCCAAAGAGGATGACCTCACACTTTCCCATGTTGAACTCTATTTGCCACTGTTTTTCCTACTCACTTTTTTAAAATTCGTTTATGGATGTGGGCGGTGCTGGCATTTATTGCCCATCCCTAGTTGCCCTTGAGAAGGTGGTGGTGAGCCGCCTTCTTGAACTGCTGCAGTCCATGTGGTGAAGGTACTCCCACAGTGCTGTTAGGGAGGGAGTTCCAGGATTTTGACCCAGCGACGATGAAGGATCTGCGATATACTTCTAAGTCAGGATGGTGTGTGACTTGGAGGGGATCTTGGAGGTGGTGGTGTTCCAATGCGTCTGCTGCCCTTGTCCTTCTAGGTGGAAGAGGTCTCCGGTTTGGGAGGTGCTGCCGAAGAAGCCTTGGCGAGTTGCTGCAGTGCATCTTGTAGATGGTACACACTGCAGCCACAGTACACCAGTGGTGGAGGGAGTGAATGTTTAAGGTGGTGGATGGGGTGCTAATCAAGCGGGCTGCTTTGTCCTGGATGGTGTCGAGCTTCTTGAGTGTTGTTGGAGCTGCACTCATCCAGGCAAGTGGAGAGTATTCCATCACACTCCTTACTTGTGCCTTGTAGATGATGGGAAGGCTTTGGGGAGTCAGGAGGTGAGACACTCGCCGCAGAATACCTAGCCTCTGGCCTGCTCTTGTTGCCACAGTATTTATGTGGCTGGTCCAGTTAAGTTTCTTGTCAATGGTGACCCCCAGGATGTTGATGGTGGGGGATTCGGCGATGGTAATACCGTTGAATGTCAAGACTCTCGCTTGTTGGAAAGAGTCATTGCCTGGCACTTCTGTGGCGTGAATGTTACCTGCCACTTATTAGCCCAAGCCTGAATGTCGTCTAGGTCTTGTTGCATGCGGGCATGGACTGCTTCATTATCTGAGGAGTTGTGAATGGTGCTGAGCACTGTGCAGTCATCAGTGAACATCCCCATTTCTGACCTTATGTTGGAGGGAAGGTCATTGATGAAGCAGCTGAAGATGGTTGGGCCTAGGACACTGCCCTGAGGAACTCCTGCAGCGATGTCCTGGGGCTGTGATGATTGACCTTCAACCACCACAATCATCTTCCTTTGTGCTAGGTATGACTCCAGCCAGTGGAGCGTTTTCCCCCCTATTCCTATTGACTTCAGTTTTACTAGGGCTCCTTGATGCCACACTCGGTTAAATGCTGCCTTGATGTCAAGGGCAGTCACTCTCACCTCACTTCTGGAATTCAGCTCCTTTGTCCATGTTTGGACCAAGGCTGTAATGAGGTCGGGAGCTGAGTGGTCTTGGCGGAACCCAAACTGGGCATCAGTGAGCAGGTTATTGGTGAGTAAGTGCCGCTTGATAGCACTGTTGATGACACCTTTCATCACTTTGCTGATGATTGAGAGTAGACTGATGGGGCGGTAATTGGCCGGATTGGATTTGTCCTGCATTTTGTGGACAGGACATACCTGGGCAGTTTTCCACATTGTCGGATAGATGCCAGTGTTGTAGCTGTACTGGAACAGCTTGGCTAGAGGCGTGGCTAGTTCTGGAGCACAAGTCTTCAGCATGATAACCGGAATGTTGTCGGGGCCCATAGCCTTTGCTGTATCCAGTGCGCTCAGCCGTTTCTTGACATCACGTGGAGTGAATCGAATTGGCTGAAAACTGGCTTCTGTGATGTTGGGGCCCTCAGGAGGAGGCCGATATGGATCATCCACTTGGCACTTCTGGCTGAAGATGTTTGCAAACGCTTCAGCCTTGTCTTTTGCACTCACGTGCTGGGCTCTGCCATCATTGAGGATGTGATGTGGAGATGCCGGCGTTGGACTGGAGTGGACAAAAATGAGAAGTCGCACAATACCAGGTTATAGTCCAACAGATTTATTTAAAATTACAAGCTTTCGGAGCTGTCGCCCCTTCCTCAGGTAGAGTAACTGTGAGAGAATCTATCAGAATTCACAGAATAGTTGTTTATTGGTCCACCACCATTCACGACTGGATGTGGCAGGACTGCAGAGCACTGATCTGATCCGTTGATTGTGGGATCACTTAGCCCTGTCAATAGCATGCTGCTTCCGCTTTTTAGCATGCATGTAATCCTGTGTTGCAGCTTCCCCAGGTTGGCACCTCATTTTTAGGTATGCCTGGTGCTGCTCCTGGCATGCTCTTCTACACTCCTTATTGAACCAGGGTTGGTCCCCTGGCTTGATAGTAATGGTAGAGTGAGGGATATGCCGGGCCATGAGGTTACAGATTGTGGTGGAATACAATTCTGCTGCTGCTGATGGCCCACAGCACCTCATGGATGGCCAGTTTTGATCTGCTAGAGCTGTTCTGAATGTATCCCATTTAGCACGGTGGTAGTGCCACACAACACGATGGAGGGTGTCCTCAGTGTGAAGAAGGGACTTTGTCTCCGCAATGACTGTGCGGTGGTCACTGCTACCAATACTGTCATGGACATATGCATCTGCGACAGGTAGATTGGTGAGGACGAGGTCAATTAGGTTTTTCCCCTCGTGTTGGTTCTCTCACTACCTGTCGCAGGTCCAGACTGGCCGTTATGTCCTTCAGGACTTGGCCAGCTCGGTCAGTAGTGGTGCTACCAAGCCACTCTTGGTGATGGACATTGAAGTCCCCCACCCAGAGTACATTCTGTGCCCTTGCTTTTCTCAGTGCTTCTTCCAAGTGGTGTTCAACATGGAGGAGTACTGATTCATCAGCTGAGGGAGGGCGGTAGGTGGTAATCAGCAGGAGGTTTCCTTGCCCATGCTTGACCTGAAGCCATGAGACTTCATGGGGTCCGGAGTCAATGTTGAGCACTCCCAAGGCCACTCCTTCCCGACTGTATACCACAGTGCTGCCACCCCTGGACATACCCAGGGCTGGTTATGGAGGAGTTTGCGACATTGGCTGAAAGGTATGATTCTGTGAGTGTGACTTTTGCTTGACTAGTCTGTGGGACAGCTCTCCCAATTTTGGCACATGTCCCCAGATGTTGGTGAGGAGGACCTTGCAGGGTCGATTGGGCTAGGTGTGCCATTGCCGTGTCCGTAGCCGGTGCCGATCATCCGGTCTCATTCTTTTTATTGTTTGTCGTAGCGGTTTGTTACAACTGAGTGGCTTGCTAGTCCATTTCAGAGGGCAGTTAAGAGTCAACCACATTGCTGTGGGTCTGGAGTCACATATAGGCCAGACCAGGTAAGAACGAGCAGATTTCCTTCCCTAAAGGACATTAGTGAACCAGATGGGATTTTACGACAATCCGATAGTTTTGTGATCACCATTACTGATACTCGTAATTATTCCAGATTTATTTAATTAACTGAATTTAAATTCCCCAGCTGCCGTGGTGGGATTTGAACTCACGTCTCTGGATCATTAGTCCAGGCCTCTGGATTACTAGCCTAATGACATTACCACGATGCTACCATTCACCTTAATCTATCAATATCCCTTTACAACTTTCTGCTCCCATCTACACTATTTACTGTGCCACCTAACTTAGTGTCATCAGCAAACATAGATTTTCCTTCATCAAAGTCATTTATTAATATTGTGAAATGCTGTGGCCCCAGTACAGATCCTGGGGGACACCACTAGTCACATCCTGCCAATTTGAGTGCATATCCATTATCCCTAATCTCTGTCTCCTACCTTTTAACTAATTCCTTACCCAAGCTAATAGGTTGCCTTCAATTCCATGCTCTCTCACTTTGTCGAATGCCTTCTGGAAGTCCACATGACTAACATCCATAGTCACTCCCTTATCTACCACATTAGTCACCTCCTCAAAAAATTCAACTAGGTTCATTCGTCATGATTTACCCTTTACAAGACCATGCTGGCTCTCTCTGATCAGCTCATATTTGTCCAAATACTCAGTCACTCTGTCCCTAATAACAGATTCTAGTAACTTCCCAATAACTGACATTAGACTAATAGGCCTATCATTTCCTGGTTGCTCTCTCTCACTCTTCTTAAATAGTGGAGTGACATTGGCATGATTCAGATCTATGGGGAGAGAGCAGGGCAGTGGCATTAGTTTTGGATTGAGCTGGTGTGCCAGCTTGTGAGCCAAATGTGTTATACACGTCTATGGTTAATTCTGCTTTGATACATTTTACCATGATAAGGTGCCATGTAAATACAAGTATTATATAATTGGCACAGTTAGTAGCTGCATCATTTTTCCGGTGCATGGGCTTGTGGTGTTACAATTTTCAAAAGAAGCTAAAGCTCACTCACCCGAAGGGCAGACTCACATCAGTAGATGAGTGTAATGCAGCTTCACAGCAGGTCATGGCCCTGTGATGTCAAGATGTACATTGAATTCTGGGGCGTTTTGTCTGTAATTCAGGTCCAACCAGTGCCAACACATCATTCCAATTTGGGCTGCTTGGGGGGGGGGGGAGAGTCTCGTGCTGTCAAAGCAAAGAGAGATTCAATGATCTTAGATTATAATCGGCTCACTGCATCTAGCAACATAAGAACAGGAGTAGGCAGTTCAGCCCCTCGAGTCTGTTCCGCCATTCAGTGAGATCATGGCTGATCTGTGACCTAACTCCATATACCCGCATTTGGCCCATATCCCTTAATACCTTTGGTGAACAAAAATCTATCAATCTCAGATTTAAAATTAACAATTGATCTGACATCAATTGTCGTTTGCGGAAGAGAGTTCCAAAATTCTACCACCCTTTGTGTGTAGAAGTGTTTCCTAATTTCACTCCTGGAGGATCAGGCTCTAATTTTTAGACCATGCCCCCTAGTCCTAGACTCCCCAACCAGCGGAAATAGTTTCTCCCGATCTACCCTATCTGTTCCCTTTAATATCTTGAAAATTTCGATCAAATCACCCCATAGCCTTCTAAATTCTAGGGAATACAACCCTAGTTTGTGTAATCTCTCCTCGTAATTTAACCCTTGAAGTCCGGGTATCATTCTGGTAAACCTACGCCGCACTCCCTCCAAGGCCAATAAGGTGTGGTGCCCAGAACTGCTCACAGTATGTGTGGTCTAACCAGGGCTTTGTATAGCTGCAGCATAACTTCTACCCACTTATATTCTAGTCCTCTAGATATAAAGGCGAGCATTCCATTAGCCTTTTTGATTATTTTCTGTACCTGTTCATGACATTTTCATGATCTATCTACCTGGACCCCCAAGTCTCTTTGGGCATCCACTGATTTTAGCCATTCAACATTTTGAAAGGACCCTGTTCTATCCTTTTTAGGTCCAAAGTGGAGGACCTCACATTTGCCGACCTTGAAATCCATTTGCCACAGTTTTGCCCATTCACTTAATCTATCAATATCCCTTTGTAATTTTATGCTTTCATCTTCACTGCCTACAATGCCACCTATCTTTGTGTCATCGGCAAATTTGGATATGTGGCTTTCTAAATCGTCATCCAAGTCATTAATAAATATGGTGAATAGTTGAGATACCAACACCACAGGGATCGGTGCTAGGACCCCAGCTATTCACAATATATATGAATGATCTAGACGAGGGAACTAGATGTAATATCTCCAAGTTTGCAGACGACACAAAGCTGGGTGGGCGTGTGTGCTGTGAGGAGGATGCCGAGAAACTCCAGTATGATTTGGACAGGTTGGGTGATTGGGCAGATGCATGGCAGATGCAGTATAATGTGGATAAATGCGAGGTTATCCACTTTGGTGGCAAAAACAGGAAGGCAGATTATTATCTGAACAGCAATAGATTAGGAAAAGGGGAAGTGCAACGAGACCTGGGTGTCCTTGTGCACCAGTCGCTGAAGGTAAGCATGCAGGTGTAGCAGGCGGTTAAGAAGGCAAATGGTATGTTGGCCTTCATAGTGAGAGGATTCGAGTACAGGAGCAAGGATGTCTTGCTGCAGTTGTAAAGGGCCTTGGTGAGACCACACCTGGAGTATTGTGTGCAGTTTTGGTCGCCTTATCTGAGGAAGGATGTTCTTGCCATGGAGGGAGTGCAGCGAAGGTTCACCAGACTGATACCTGGGATGGCAGGAATGACGTATGAAGAGAGATTGGGTCGATTAGGCTTATATTCGCTAGAGTTTAGAAGAATGAGAGGGGATCTCATTGAAACTTATAAAATTCTAACAAGACTAGACAGACTAGATGCAGGAAGGATGTTCCCGATGGCGGGGGAGTCCAGAACCAGGGGTCACAGTCTAAGGATAAGGGGTAAGCCAGTTAGGACTGAGATGAGGAGGAATTTCTTCACCCAGAGAGTGGTGAACCTGTGGAATTCTCTACCACAGAAGCAGTTGAGGCCAATTCATTAAATATATTCAAGAAGGAGTTAGATATATTTCTTAAGGCTAAAGGGATCAAAGGATATGGGGAGAAAGCAGGGACAGGGTACTGAATTTGGATGATCAGCCATGATCTCATTAAATGGCGGAACAGGCTCGAGGGGCCGAATGGCCTACTCCTGCGCCTATCTTCTATGTTTCTATGTAACACAGATCCCTGAGGGACACCACTAGTCACATCCTGCCAATTAGAATACCTGGCCATTATCCCTACTCTCTGTCTCCTGCCGCTCAGCCAATTTCCTAACCAGGTCAATAATTTGCCTTCAGTACCATGGGTTTCAACCTTGGTTAACAGTCTCTTATGAGGGACTTTATCAAATGCCTTATGGAAGTCCATATAAATAGCATCCATAGACATTCCCCTGTCCACTTCTTTAGTCACTTCTTCAAAAAATTCAATCAGGTTTGTCAGGCATGAACTACCTTTCACAAATCCATACTGGCTCTCTCTGATCAACTGAAAATTTTTGAGGTGTTCAGTCACCCTATCATTAATTATAGACTCTAGCAATTTCCTGACAACAGATGTTAGGCTAACGGGTCTATAATTCCCTGGTTTCCCTCTCACATTTCTTAAATAGCGGAGTGACATGTGAAATTTTCCAATCTAAAGGAATGGTTCCAGAATCGAGATAACTTTGGAAGATTATAGTTAGAGCATTTGCAATGTGCTCACCTACTTCCTTTAAGACCCTGGGATGGAAACCATCTGGTCCTGGGGATTTGTCACTCTTTAGTGCCATTAATTTCTTCATTACTGTTATTTTGCTTATGTTAATTTATTTGCACTATAGGCATAAATTTGCACAATAAATCCAAGGCCTAGCATAAAAAGGGCAAGAAGATTGGCTACGGCTATCTGCTGTGTAAATAGGAAATGTCACACTGCTACAGCAAGAGATAAAAGTACCTTGATGCATAGGAATAAGAACTGGACCTGTTTCTGGCTGGAGCGGAGATCACCTCATACAAGAGGTAGGTATCTTGTTACGTTAATCAGGGCCAATGTGTACTCATGGACTAGTTTTGATCTATGTACCTGGACCCCCTTTGTTACCCCTCTTTGGACCTCCACTGTTTTTAGCTTTCCACCATTTAGAAAGTACCCTGTTCTATCCCATGGGGGTGGGGGAGAAATTTCCCAGGGCTTTCCATTTAACAATCCTGCGTTTTATCTATTTTTTCCCCTCTCCCAAGCGATTCCATAGCTCCAGGTGATGTGGGAGTGTATATTTTGCGATGCATTATGCATCACAACTGTGTGCGGACAGGCTGAATGGACCAGTAGGTCTTTTCCTATCTGTCATTTTCGTATGTTCGTATGAACATTCATGAAAAATGAGGAAAAATTAGATTTAAACCATTAAGTCTGGTGTTCCTTTTTCTCTCTCACTAGTACCAGTAAATATCATGTTATCAGTCACTACTTCTGCCAGGCTCAATCCTCCCATCTTTTAAAAAGTGGGTTTCCATGTAGATGGTAAAAATCTTTCCAGTAGGTTTTTTGCTAATTACCTGTAACATTCTACACATAGCCACACGATATTGAATTGAGCTTTTTAGATCCAGGAAATATGGTGCATTGCAATTTAATTCTGCAAGTTAATGAAAACAATGAACTCTCCTCTCCTCTCCTGAAGGCTTGCTGGGGTATGGATACATGGGCACCAGCAACCAATCAGTGCCTCACCCAAGTGAGTACCAGCCGTAGCTCAGTGGTAGCACTCACGCTTCTGAGGCAGAAGATCTTGGGTTCAGAGTCCCACTCCAGAGACTTGAGCACAAAACCCAGGCTGACACTCCCAGTGCTGTACTGAGGGGGCGCTGCACTGTCAGAGGTGCCCGTTTATTGGATGCGACGTTAAACTGAGGCAATCTGGGAGACGGGGGAGAAAATGACTAAGAGCAGTTCAATATTTATGTTGGGGAAAAATTTAAATGAGTATAGGGAAAAATTTGCAGCGGAGTGAGACTAATTGGATAGCTCTTTCAAAGAGACGGTACAGGCACGATGGACCGAATGGCCGCCTTCTGAGCTGTGTCAGTCTATGGTTCAAAGTGGTCATTCTTGCTATGTGAGCTGAGAAAATAAGTGCTGGTAAGCTATTTAACCGTGGAATGCATCACAGCTGAACTCAATTCTGTCCTCACCCAACATGCACATAGAGGCACTTTCCAATACATGTCACAAGATAGCAATAAGGAACAAGAACGCTAAATACTTCTCCCTTCCCTACACTGGAAACACTGAGCCTAAATATAGTGTCCCGACATCCCTTCTGAAATTAAATAACTCAACAGAAACCAAGGAACCAATCTGGTGGGTATAGCTCAATTACATTTTGGGCAATATATTTATCCATGAAGCCAGAGAGCCTCAAAACTTAATAAATATTGTCCAAAAAGTGTCAGTAAGTAGTTTTGCCACATAAACCTTACAATTCATATATATGCTGTTGAACTCCTGGGACTGACATATATACTCATTCAGCAGAATCTTTTCCTGGTTTGATGCATGTTTATAGCAATTGCCTTTTTCATAGCAAACTTCACATACAGAGCTCTCCCTCAGATCATTTTATGGGGCAGTGAATGGCAAGTGGACACAAAGCAGGAGGGAGAAAAGAGTTGGAGGGAAGGATGAAAGCACAGTCCAAGAGTCTTCTGAAGACAGAGAGGGAGGTGAAAAGGTGAAAAAAGCTGAGGAAGGAAGGTCAAGAGGGCAGGATATAGTGGCTGAAGGAAGAGCTGTTGGTGGAGAGCAGGAATAGGGAATGAGAAATCGTTGGGTCTAGAAGGAGTGGAGGAAGCACATAGGGACATACAACTAGAGAAAGTCAGAAAGGTAGGCATGGGCTAGACCATGGTGAGATTTGAAGATGAGATTGAGAATGTCAAAGTCAATTCTCTGGGGCACAGGATGCCATTGGAGCCTGGAGAGGACTAGGATGATGGGTGTAAGCCTTAGTGCGGGTCAGAAAGTGAGCTGCAGCACTCTGGATGACTTGTAGTTTATAGATGGTGGCCAAGAGGATGGCAAGGAAAGTATTGTAGAAGTCCAACCCAGAGGTGATATAGGTATGGACTAGGGTTTCAATCACAGAAGTAGGAAGGTAGGGGCAGACCTGAAAGATAACAGTTGGTGGTGGATTGGATGAGAGGAAGGAACCTAAGCTTGGGGCCAAAAAGTTCAGCACGTCTCGGCTCAGACTAAGGCAGTAGCCGGGAGGGTTGATGGAGTCAAGGCCGGAGGAGTAGGTGTTTGCAGGCGATGAAGAGGATAGTTTCCATTTAGCTGGTGGAAACTTTGGTTCATCCAGGTCTTTATGTCAGACAGACAGTTAAAGAGAGTGGCAAGAGCTGTGGAGTCAATGGAGAAGGTGAAGAGACAGAGCCAAGTGCCATCGCTGTATTTGCGAATGCTGACCCCACACTTCCAGACAGTGTCATATAAGGGTAGCACACAACTGTTGAAGAGGAGGGGGTCAAACTTGCACCCATGGGAGAGAGCAGACATGACCATTCAGGCATAGGAGAAAAAGCCACAAAGAAAAGAGAGTCTGCAGTGCAAGAGGTCAAAGTGGATCCGTGAGAGGGCAGTGGTACAAAGGTGGACTGTGGAGGAGAAAGAAACAAGTGGCTGTAATAGAACCACCTGGTGGACTACTAATGTATATAATGATAAAGCCATATGCAGTACAGTTCTTACCGGAAGCCATGTTGCGCTGTTGCATATATATGTTGTGTCTCAAGATATCACAGAATTGGCGATGAGGATGCGATTGCGGATTCCCCAGCTGAAATTTTTGTTGGAGGATAATCCTGCCAACCAACGGAGAGACTGTTAGAGGTTCTTCGTTTTGCAGAAAAACTTAAAAATCCGAGGTAAATTTCAAGCACACGTGGCTGAACTGTCGACGTTGCCAGAGTCCAGATGGCCGCGCCTATGGGAATAACAGGGCACTTGGGTGAGTTCCATCGTGACCGAGAGACTTTCGGAGCGTATGTGGAGCGGCTAGAAATGTTTTTCACCACGATTAGTATCGTCGAAGTCCCCGATGATGTAAACTGTAACCGGGTGGTTTTAGAAATGAAACTTGCTTCTTTTGACTGAAGCAGGCCCCGAGGTGTATGAAACCCTGAAAAATTTGCTTGTTCCCGCCAAGCCGAAGGACACACCACTGAAGGAGATCCTAACCAAGTTAGAACAGCACTACAGTCCTGAGCCCCTGGAAATTGCTGGAAGTTATCGTTTTGGAACACGTGATCAATTAAATGACGAGGGTATCAGTGAGTACATTGTAGCTTTAAAAAAGCTATCCATTCACTGTCATTTTGGAAACTTTCAGGACCGAGCTTTGCGTGACCGCTTTGTTTGTGGGTTGAAAAATGCACTTATCAGAAGTAAATTGTTGACAACCCTAAACTTGACTTTTGACTTAGCTTGTCAGACAGCTATGTCGATGGATATGGCCGACCGATACTCCCGAGAGTTCCGCGCCATTTCCAGTCGTCAGACAACCGAGGTGAATCGGCTGCAAGCTAAAAGTAAAAGGCAGTTAGGCCCCAAGGCCTCAGCATTTGGCCAAGGTAACAGTGCATTAAAGTCATGCTATCGGTGCCTGGGACTACACATCGCTCAAAGCTGTCCATATGTGAAGGCAGAGTGTTTCTACTGCAAGAAAACTGGGCATCTTGCGAAGGAGTGCCGACAGAAGAGTAAACCGACTGGCAATGCTAGAAGTAGAAATCGCCAGACACTACACACCGCTGAAGAGAAGCAGCAGGACTAGGAGTTTCTGGAGATTCAGGAGCATGAAGGTATCTAATAGCGATTCGCGAGGTATCGTCATCCAAGTAGATGTCACAGGAACCAGGATACCCATGGAAATCGACATTGGTGCATCCGTGAGTGTAGTACCAGAATCACCATATCGCGACAAGTTGCATGATTATCGACTAGAGAAATCAAAGGTAGAGCTGCGAGGCTACTCAGGAGAGCAAATCCCTGTAGTAGGAAGTGTCACCATACCAGTGAAATACAAGGATTAGTGTCAGAGCTTGCCTCTCAGTAGTGGCAGAAGACAAGCCTGCCTTGATAGGTAGAAATTGGTTGGGATCACTGAAGCTGGTTTGGAATGAGATTTTTCGTGTGGAAGCGAAATTTGCATCGAAAGATGATGTCATCAAGCAGTATCCGAAGGTGTTCAGTGAAACGGGCAGTCCGATCCAAGACTTCAAGGCATGTGTCAGAGTGTAGAAGGACACAAGACCAGTTTACTGCAAGCCACGTCCCGTACCATACGCACTCAAGGAGAAAGTTGAGCAAGAACTCAAATGACTAGAAACGGAGAACATTATCTCTAAGGTAGAACTGAGTAATTGGGCTACACCCAATTTTGTTGTACCTAAGTCAGGTGGTAAGGTAAGATTGTGTGGTGATTATAAGGTAGCCGTAAACCAGGTTCTAGAGTGTAACCTACCCAATATGTTGCCAAATGTGGAAAATTTGTTCACAAGATTATTGCTTAAGGTAAAAAATCACGGGATTGGGGGTAATATTCTGGCATGGATAGAGGATTGGCTATCTAACAGAAAGCAAAGAGTTGGGATAAATGGTTCATTCTCAGACTGGCAATCAGTAACTAGTGGTGTTCCACAGGGGTCAGTGCTGGGTCCCCAACTCTTTACAATCTATATTAATGATTTGGAGGAAGGCACCAAGTGTAACATATCAAAATTTGCAGATGATACAAAGATGGGAGGGAAAGTAGTGAGTGAGGAGGACATAAAAAACCTGCAAGGGGACATAGACAGGCTAAGTAAGTGGGAAGAGATTTGGCAGATGGAATACAACACTGGAAAGTGTGAGGTGATGCACTTTGGCAGGAAAAATCCTAGAGCAATTTATTATCTTAATGGCAAGAAACTGGAGAGTACTGAAGTGCAAAGGGATCTGGGGGTCCTGGTGCACGAAACTCAAAAGGTTAGTATGCAGGTGCAGCAAGTGATTAAGAAGGCAAATGGAATGTTGGCTTTCATTGCTAGGGGGATAGAATATAAAAATAGGGAGGTATTGCTTCAGTTGTACAAGGTATTGGTGAGACCGCACCTGGAATACTGCATACAGTTTTGGTGTCCTTACTTAAGGAAAGACATCCTTGCTCTCGAGGCAGTGCAAAAAAGGTTCACTCGGTTAATCCCGGGGATGAGGGGGTGGTCATATGAGGAGAGGTTGGGTAGATTGGGACTCTACTCATTGGAGTTCAGAAGAATGAGAGGAGATCTTATTGAAACATATAAGATTGTGAAGGGGTTGGATCGGGTGGATGCGGGGAGGATGTTCCCGATGACGGGTGAGACTAGAACTAGGGGACATAGTCTTAGAATAAGGGGCTGCTCTTTCAAAACTGAGATGAGGAGGAACTACTTCACTCAGAGGGTGGTAGGTCCATGGAATATGCTGCCACAAAAAGCTGTAGAAGCTACATCATTAAATAAATTTAAAACAGAAATAGACAGTTTCCTAGAAGTAAAGGGCATTAAGGGTTACGGGGAGCGGGCAGGAATTTGGACATGAGTCTAGGTTCGGATCCGGTCATGGCCCTGTGGGTAGTGGAGCGGGCCCAGGGACCGTGTAGCCTGATTCTGCTCCTATTTCGTGTGTGCAATTCTGTTAGATGCAGGAGATGGTTCTGTGATAGATAGTAGATTGGCGGTTAGGATCAGATCAGCCATGATCTTATTGAATGGCGGAGCAGGCTCGAGGGGCCGATTGGTCTACTCCTGCTCCTATTTCTTATGTTCTTATGTTCTTAACGCTGACAGGTGGCCAGATCTTTTCGAAGTTAGATCTAACAAATGCCTACCTACAAATTGAGTGAGATGAAGAGTCCAAGTCATGCTTGACTATAAATACTCACCGAGGTCTATATCAGTTTAATAGGCTACCATTTGGAGTGCCTTCTGCCCCCGACATATTCCAGGGGGTGATAAACCAAATTTTGCAAGGGATTGAAGGGGAAGTGTGTTATTTGGATGACATACTCATTTCAGCACCAAACAGGCAAATCCATGATGAGGTGTTGAATGAAGTGTTCAAACGGCTAGAGAAGCACGGAGTACGAGTGACAGCTCACAAGTGTGAGTTGTTTCAAAACTCAGTGGAGTACTTAGGGCACAGAGTAGACAAAGTTAGTTTACATCTAATCAAGGTAAAGCTGGATGCTATCAGAAATGCACCCACTCCCAAGAATGTCTCTGAACTTCGATCATTTTGGGTCTTTTAAATTATTATGGAAAGTTCCTCCCAAACTTGGCAATATTGTTACATCCACTGAATGAGCTGTTGAGAAAACAGGTCCCTTGGAAGTGGTCAAAAGAATGCGACACTGCATTCAAAGAGTGTAAAAGCCAGTTAGTAGAGAGTACCATGTTAGTTCACTATGATGTATCTAAAGAGATCAAGCTAGTGTGTGACGCCTCTCCGTACGGAGTTGGGGCAGTGATCTCTCATGTACTAGATAGTGGGGAGGAGAGACCAATTGCTTTTGCTTCATGCACTCTCAGTGCCAGTGAGTGGAATTATGCGCAGATTGAAAGGGAAGCTTGGTCATTGATTTTTGGGGACAAGAAGTTTCACAAAATACTTGTTTGGTCGTAAGTTTACCATAGTTACTGACCATAAGCTCTTGACAGCTATCCTCCATCCAAAGTCCCCAGTTCCAATCTTAGCTGCAGCCCGAATGCAGAGATGTGCTTTCATTGTGTCAGCGTATACGTATGACATTGAGTACAGACGATCAACTGATCACAGTAATGCTGATGCTCTGTCCAGGTTGCCATTCCGATCACAAGTTACACCCAATAGGGAAGAAGTGTTTTATTTCTCATACATTGATGAGCTGCCAGTCACAGCTGAAGAGATTGGTAGGGCAACCAAACGTGACCCAATTATGTCAAAGGTGTATGATTACATAGCAAATGGATGGCCAAACCAGGTATCAGAGGAAGATATCCATCCATACTTCATTCGTAGGAATGAATTGTCAGTGGATAAAGATTGTATCATGTGGGGAGCAAGAGTGGTTATCCCAAATAGGTTCAGGTCTAAATTGTTAGGAGATCTTCATGACCAGCACCTGGGAATGTGCTTGACCAAGAGCTTTGCATGCAGTTACTTATGGTGGCCAGGTTTAGATAAAGAGATAGAGTACATAGTCAGTCAGTGTACAACATGTCAATCAGTGAGCAAGAAACCACCATCAGTACCATTACAGCCATGGAAATGGCCTCCCAGAGTGTGGCAAAGGTTACATGTAGATTTTGCTGAGCTAGAAGGACAGCAATTGTTCATAGTGATAGATAGTCACTCGAAGTGGGTAGAGGTGTTTCCGATGCGGATAATAACAACAAGCAAAACACTAGACAATTTGCGAAGATTGTTTTCTTCCTACGGCCTCCCAGAAGAAATTGGGCTGGATTTTCAATGACCCGTGAAGGCGGTGGGGGGGTTAAAGTTGCAGATTCGGGGGTCCCGACCCCATCCCGACTCCAACCCGCCTCCATGCCAGTTTCTCTGGCAGCAGGTACCCGACCTGTTCCGAGACCCGACTCCCCATGGTGGGAAGGGATTAGTGACAATTAACTGCCTGTTAACAGGTAGTTAACATGCAGTTTTTTGCATAATCCCTATTTTAAAAAGAAAAGTGTGGGCTTCCCGACAGGTGGCAACCACGCCAAGTTATCGGGGCGGGCTGTGGGTCTGCAGGGGTTGGAGGGGTCGATATGTCCGGTGGGCAGGTGAGTGATGGGTGCATGTGTGCAGAGGTAAGTGTGTAAGGTAAGTGCTAAGTGTTGGAAAAAGTTTTACTTACCTTAACTTCCTCCTGCAGGTGTCAGCCCTTCAGTTCTCGGGAGTTAGAAATCTCACCGGCACAGAAAGCAGGAAAGCCGTGGTTCTGTCAAAAACTGCAGCCTTCTGTTTTCTGTGGTGGAATGATTTCTAACTCAGCCTGAGAGGAAGGACTGAAGTTAGAAATCATATTGAGAGTGTTTGACAGCTTCACAGAGCTGTCAAACGCTGATATTTCATCTGTCAAAAGCTCTTGACAGATGAAATGTCAGTCTGTGACGTCACCTGTTGCCGGATGGCCCTTAATTGGCCTGCTGAGTCCACTGGGCGGGCTCAACAAGGTCAATGAAGGGAAAATACAGTGGGTTGGCCACATCTCGATGGAAGCGGGTTCACAAGCCAGAATGTGTGATTCCTGACCCCAACCCGACCCCAGATTCAAAATCCAGCCCATTGTGTCTGATAATGGGCTGCAATTTTGTTCCGAAGAGTTCACACAGTTCATGAGCAGAAACGGTGTGAAACATACCAAAGTTCCACCATACCACCCTGCTTCAAATGGTGCAGCAGAGCACACAGTACAAATTGTCAAACGTGCCCTCGTCAAGCAAATGTTGGATCCAAATCCAAGAAACGTCAGTTATCGTTGGACCACAAACTGGCAAATTTTCTGATTACCTATCGGAATACTCCTCATACCACTACTGGTAGAAAAGCAGCAGAGTTGTTTCTCAAACGACAGCCACAAACCATGTTCTCGTTGTTAAAGCCAAACATGGCACAGTCCGTAGAATAAAAACAATCAAGGCTGAATGAGAGTCATGATAAAGGTAGAGTTAGAGAGAGAAGTGTGAAGTTGAACCAGAAGGTTAGAGTGAAGAACCATCACCATAAATGGTTAAACTGGTTACCAGGAAGAGTAGTGAAGATATGTGGCCCTCGCACATATTTGGTCAAGATGTTTGATCATGGAAAGGTTAGGTTTGTTCACATTGATCATATCTTACCTACAGATGTGGAAGGAGTTGAAAGCTGGGATGATTCAATTTATTCTGAGTCAGATAGTCTTATTACAAGTAGAGTACCAGTAGCAAATCCTACATCAGATGTACCAGAAACAAGTCCAAGACAAAGTCAGAATTTAAGTCTGAGCCCGAGTCAGGCAGACAAACAGTCTGAAAGTGTAGAGAGCCCAAATGTAGATCAAGGTCAGCCCTTGGAGAAAAATTCTCCTCAGGCTCAGCCTAGAATGAGTCAAAGTCCTACAACAAGATCTGAAAGTTCTGTTCAAGAAAGAAGGTATCCTCTTCGAAACAGAAAACCAGTGGTTAAGTTTAATCTGTAAATATGGAAAATAAGTTCATATCTTTTGTTTGTGTTACCGATTTGGAAACATAAAATGGACTCCATTTGAGAACTGTATACCAAGAGTTGTGTGTACCATACAAGTCATGTACAATGATTGGTGGCTATGATTAACTTCTTCAATAAGGAGGGAGAAGTGTAATAGAGCCACCTGGTGGACTACTGATGAATATAATAATAAAGCCATGTGCAGTACAGTTCTTACCGGAAGCCAGGTTATGCTGTTGTATATATATGCTGTGTCTCAAGATATCACAGTGGCACAATGCCTGTGTCATCCACTCCCCAGATTTTCAGTTAGGTGCAGGTCTCACTCCTGGTATTCAGTATACAAACCAAACCACTTCAACCCTCAAGGCAAACCTGAGACCACCCCATTCAACATATGCTTCCCCCGATGATATCTTCAGGGACCACTGTGTAAATGGAGCATGGGCTTAAGCAACTTCCTGTGAATGCCAGTGAAGTATTTCACACAGCAGGAGTCAATTGTTCAGAAAATTAGAATGAATGATATACCTATTTTAGCCAACTCTTGGTTACTGAGAGGCCTCCAATGATTTAAATTAGGACATAAATTATCTCGTTTAAACAAATTAAACTCAGTGGGAGAAGTAAGCCCGTTACTAGGGACAGTCTCTAAGCACAACTTGATCAAAAGCAGCACATATCAGGAGTATTGCAGTAACCGAGTTATGTGGTTAAATCAAAAACACCCCTCCTCGTCTGCCATATATGTATAGAATGAAGAGGTGCCATGTATCTGATTATGTAGATTTGAATCTACAGGAATCATCTCAAATGAGTCTGCTTGTCAAAGTGTTTTTCACTCAAAGGTCAATTGTTGCAGATATGTGTGCAGTGACACAGTGTATATGTGAAACTGTATAACGATTCACTGAACTGAACTAAGAAAAAAAATTGAGTAAGTATTATTCCAGACAAAAAACACACGCACAATTAATGTCCCAACAAAACGAACTGAAGGCAGAAGTTACCTGCTGATGTGCTGGATAGTGGCTGAAGCCTAAAGTCACGTGGCATTATATGGCTCAAAGCGGCATTGTCTGCATATTGACTCAAGGCTGTAGGTGCCGTAACCATCATTACCAAAGGTTTGCAAAAGCACAACACTGGTACATGCATTAAATAAGGGCTTTAACCACTAGGCTGTATTACACAAGGTTCATGTGAGAGGTTGCAGCCCCTCTTCCATTATTTGAAGGGGCTGCTCTTCGATTTTTGGCTGCACTTCAGTCACCCAGTGCAGAGGGGGGGCGGGCAGATCAGAGGACCTCCTCGTTGGACTGCTCCTGGGCCTGGCCAAAGTGGGCATTAATTGGTCCAGGCAGCAGGCGGTCGAGGGGTTCGTTCGGCCCGACTGCCTGCCTCTCTTCCGCGGCCACGTTCATAGAAACATAGAAGATAGGAGCAGGAGTAGGCCATTCGGCCCCTCGAGCCTGTTCCACCATTTAATGAGATCATGGCTGATCATCCAAATTCAGTACCCTGTCCCTGCTTTCTCCCCATATCCCTTGATCCCTTTAGCCTTAAGAAATATATCTAACTCCTTCTTGAATATATTTAATGAATTGGCCTCAACTGCTTCTGTGGTAGAGAATTCCACAGGTTCACCACTCTCTGGGTGAAGAAATTCCTCCTCATCTCAGTCCTAAATGGCTTACCCCTTATCCTTAGACTGTGACCCCTGGTTCTGGACATCGGGAACATCCTTCCTGCATCTAGTCTGTCTAGTCCTATTAGAATTTTATAAGTTTCAATGAGATCCCCTCTCATTCTTCTAAACTCTAGCAAATATAAGCCTAATCGACCCAAACTCTCCTCATACGTCATTCCTGCCATCCCAGGTATCAGTCTGGTGAATCTTCGCTGTATTCTCTCCATGGCAAGAACATCCTTCCTCAGATAAGGTGACCAAAACTGCACACAATACTCAAGGTGTGGTCTCACCAAGGCCCTGTATAACTGCAGCAAGACATCCTTGCTCCTGTACTCGAATCCCCTCGCTATGTAGGCCAACATACCATTTGCCTTCTTAACCGCCTGCTGCACCTGCATGCTTACCTTCAGCGACTGGTGCACAAGGACACCCAGGTCTCGTTGCACTTCCCCTTTTCCCAATCTATTGCCATTCAGATAATAATCTGTCTTCCTGTTTTTGCCACCGAAGTGGATAACCTCGCATTTATCCACATTATACTGCATTTGCCATGCATCTGCCCAATCACCCAACCTGTCCAAATCATACTGGAGTTTCTCTGCATTCTCCTTACAGCACACACGCCCACCCAGCTTTGTGTCATCTGCAAACTTGGAGATATTACATCTAGTTCCCTCGTCTAGATCATTTATATATATTGTGAATAACTGGGGTCCTAGCACCGATCCCTGTGGTACCCCACTAGTCACTGCCTGCCACTCGGAAAAAGACCCGTTTATTCCAACTCTTTGCTTCCTGTCTGCCAACCAGTTCTCTATCCAAGACAGTACCTTACCCCCAATCCTGTGTGCTTTAACTTTGCACGCTAATCTCTTATGCGGGACCTTATCAAAAGCCTTCTGAAAGTCCATATACACCACATCCTCTGGTTCTCCCTGATCTATTCTACCAGTTACATCCTCAAAATTTCCAGTAGATTAGTCAAGCATGATTTACCTTTTGTCAATCCATGTTGACTTTGTCCGATCCTGTCACTGTTTTCCAAGTGCTCTGCTAATACATCTTTTATAATGGACTAATAGCATTTTCCCCACGACCGATGTCAGACTTACCGGTCTATAATTCCCTGTTTTCTCTCTACCACCTTTTCTAAATAGTGGGGTTACATTAGCTATCCTCCAATCCATGGGAACTGTTCCAGAGTGGCCCTGGAGATGGAGCACGCGGTGTCCGCCGGCACACTCGAGGCCTTCCGCGACCGGTGGGCACCGTGGGGACTGGAGTGCATCATCACCCCCGGCAATGGAATTTTAATTTAAGTTGTTAAGTTTCCTTTAATGTTTTATTAGTTACAGTTTATTTGTTTTAGTGCACCCAACCAAAAGAGTACGCAAGGTTCATGTAATGCGCATCCTTAATCATCCAAACTGACGACCCAGTCAAGTTGCAGGTATTGTGAGCCTAAAGTGGTCAAGGTTTGTGGGTGTGGATTCTGGTTGTCTAATCTAATAGCTGGTGGAACTGCAGGCCTTATAATGTTGGGGGCAGAGAGCATTGAATCACACACATTGGATAGGGTATTACATCTCAATGAGCCTCTAGTCCGCAGTGTTAAGAACAATAGTTGAGATGGAAGAAATGATGCAGCAAGAAATCATCTGGCTGACAATTGGTGCAGTGGTTAATCAGAGCAAAAGTTTGCAACCATCTTCAGCCAGAAGTGCCGAGTGGATGATTCATCTCGGCCTCCTCCCGAGGTCCTCACAGAAGTTAGTCTTCAGCCAATTCGATTCACTCCACGTGATATCAAGAAACGGCTGAGCGTACTGGATACAGCAAAGGCTATGTGCCCCGACAAAATCCCGGCTGTCGTGCTGAAGACTTATGCTCCAGAAATCGCTGTGCCTCTAGCCAAGCTGTTCCAGTACAGCTACAACACTGGCATCTACGCGACAATGTGGAAAACCGCCCAGGTATGTCCAGTCCACAAAAAGCAGGACAAATCCAATTTGGCCAATTACCGTCACATAAGCCTACTCGCAATCATCAGCAAAGTGATCTTATGAAAGAATTCTGGCCTTATTAAAACATGACAAACTGGGTTTGTAAATTTGGAAATTTAGAAACCTAACTATGAAATGGCTATGAAAGCATTCTGGCTATTGAGATAAGACAGTTGTTGGCCCTGAATAAATAACCTTATTGAAACAGAAGGTGAAAGGCTCCGACAGGCTGAACTTTTGGGAAAAAAACAATGGTTCACCCTGGATAAGGTGTTCTAATTTACACTTTGTAAAGAAGCACATAAGATAAGGAACATCTGCCCTCGTAAAGATGACATTGTGGCGGATCGCCACCTAAAACGGGCATAATCCACTCTTCCGTCTGTGGACAAATTTCCAGCACCTTCCCCTTTAAGGCACCTTACCTTTAAGGCAGAAGGGGGCGGGGCCTCAGGTTTTACCCAGAGAATTCTGGGAGTTTTTCCAGAGAATTCTGGGAGCAGCTTGCTCAGCCATTTTGTGTGACATGCAGTGAATAAAAGTTTCTTGTTTTCCACATATGGATTCAGCCTCCATTCGTGTTTCACGGCAGCCTCAACAACATAAAGTAAGGAACACCTGCCGTCACACCGTTTTTATATTGTAAACTTAGAACACCTAGAGATGAGACAAAATTCTGGCTGAGGTGGCTGTAAGAGTTGCAGAGGTCGGCAGAATAATGACTAGAGATAATTAGCTTGCATCAGCAGAAAACCTTAAAGGAAATACCATTGGAAAAAGGTATAAATATTGAACTCTCAAATGGGATAACAGACTCGGTTTAATCGGGCAAAGCGATTCTCAGCTTCAGAGGCGGCTCTGTAGTCTACAACTCTTTGTACCTCGGGGATTAAAGGTATTTGATATTGGTGGATATCCTGCCTGTATAAGAACTTTAAGAACTGTAATATTGTAGCGAAGTTAAGATTTAAAATTAAGATTCTCTGATAATAAGATCGTAAGTTTTCTCTTTTTAGAACGGTTAATGTTGCAATTGCTTCATCAACTGTAAATTTCATGTCGGTTCTTTAATAAATCTATATATTTTTAGAATTGTCTCACGTAATACTTCTGTATCAAAAACTCGCGAACTCAATCTCTGTACACTCTTTGGTGAAGAGTTGCAGAATTCTGGGGGAGTTTTCCGGACCCTCATAATATCCGGGACGTTGCAGTCTAGCTAAACTTATTAAAAGCGCTATCTGGAGGACGGTAACATTCTTGGGTTGTTCCTTTCCTTTAGGGAGAGATAGTCCGGACCTTTAGACCCAATTAAGTGTCTTTAAGATTCGGCTACCTCAAACTTTAGTTGAAAGTGAACGTCTGAGAAATACGCCTAATCCGAGGTAGCCCTAAAGGGGCTAGGACTAGTAAATATCCCTTCACAATAACCTGCTCACCGATATTCAGTTTGGGTTCCGCCAGGACCACTCAGCTCCAGACCCCATTACAGCCTTGCTCCAAACATGAACAAAAGACCATCACCTCCAAGTTCCCCTCCAAGTCACACATCATCTTGACTTGGAAATAATTCGCCGTTCCTTCATTGTCGCTGAGTCAAAATCCTGGAACTCCCTCCCTAACAGCACTGTGGGAGTACCTTCACCACACAGACTGCAGCGGTTCAAGAAGGCGGCTCACCACCACCTTCTCAAGGACAATTAGGGATGGGCAATAAATGCTGACGTTGCCAGCGACGCCAACATCCCAGGAAATAATTTTTTTTAAATCAGTTAATGACCTGCTTGAAGAAACCAGACTTCAGGTGTCTGCGTGAACCACAGTCAGACATTGTTGAGTAATGTGCTTTATACGTTTTGTAGTTTTCAACACACAGCATTCCAACAAAAAGGTCAAGAGAAAATGAAGCAGCACCTGGAAACGAAATAAATGCCACACCTGATTCTAAATTAAGAGTATAAGGCAGATATGATACTGTATACAGTGGGACACTGTTTATTCAATTGTCACTTATACAAACTGACTCATTATATAAACCAGTTGAACCGCCCAGCCTGTCCTGTGTGTACAATTATTGACTCATTCTGTGCATCGGGCTCCATGCAAGAGGCAAGAGGCAAAGCCAAGTCCTACAGTGTGGGTGTGGTCAAAAGCCTCCACATGCCCTGCCTTGAAGGGTATTATTGGATTGGAATTTGCAGTCCTGATGACGGTGAACTGGCAGTGTTCGCCATCATTCCGCCTTTGAAACTGCCCGTAACTTCAGGACTTAGTGCCTGTGCAGCCTAAAGCGGAAATCCTGAAGTTGCGGTCAGTCATTCACTGCTCCTCCACAGGCTGCGCTGTGCCCCCACCCCCCACCAGCCCCCACCCCCAGCCCCCACCCCACACCCCCCCACAGTGAAATCTTTTAAATCAGGGAAACTGATGAAAACTTCGGCTCTTCAGCGGTAATTACTCTGTTAAATACCCCACTAAAAGTTAGACCTAAAGGGATTAGGTGTAACTGGGGTTTTAACAGCGTAGTGACTGCTAAACAAAGGTTATGGCCCTGAAAAACTCATTTAAATTTGCGGAGTATCAAATTTATTCATTTTAATAAAAATAAAAAAATTTAAGAAACTAAAAATTTTTTGTTAAGTTTCTTCATCTTTATTTCAGGGTTGCCTTTTCCCCACGTGAGAGCCCCAATCTTTGTTTCACTCTCTCTAACATTTTTTAAAAGTTAGAATTTTAGGAGCTTACCCACTTCCTGGTTCACTATCTGTGAGAATTCTGTGTTTTGATTGGCTGCTTAGACAGCTTGTTGACGTCACAGCCTCTCATCGCTGGGAATCCCCGTTAACTTCCGTTGATTTCAATGACGCGTCGGAAAGCCCGAAATTCTCGCCACAGTGATCGCGAGATCTCACTTCGGGGCCAGAGGCAAATGCATTTGCTTTGCCACTGACCGCAAATTCCGGGCCAATATACATGGATCTTCTACCCCTATTCCCTAATATCTAAATTTCAAGCCTGACAAAGCTGCAATATCCCCGGCCTTATTTAGTTAAGCAAATCTTGGTCAAATCATGTGGAACAAAATTGCTGCTTGTCTAATGTTTAATTGAGGGAGCCTGCTGAGTGTCACTGTCTCCCCATGACAACCCCAATGGGGGGAAAAAGGGTAGACAATGGTTAAGTTTGTATATACAACATTATAAAGAATAACACGCAGTCTGCAAAGTGTTCTGACAGTCACACATCTGAGAGTTGAAGTTATGTTGACAGGTCAGTCACACTGCTGTTGTGCATTCATCAATCAAGCTTCATTCATCACAATGTGTTACTGTCTTGGACTCACTGCACACTGGTTTATTATCCAATATTTTAAAAGTTACTGATTATAATTTTAATTGGAGTGGAATGAAACAGCCTTGATCTATTCAGAATGAGAGTCTCATGATCGCCAATCAGAACATGCATGGAGACACACACAAGACACCATTAAAATCAAGAAATAAATCGTGTAATTCACGTGGCATCAAGTCAATCATTGGCCACACAAGGGTATATTTTTTGGCTTATGAGTTTGATCCAATGTGGAATGTACAACCAGGGGCTGGGAAATTGGCCAGGGAAATTCCTTTAGCTGAATCCCTGCCAGAGCCATGCAGCATTCGGGCCTGGAGTGTCCTCCACAATTATGTGGCTTAAAAGATCATGGAATTGTGGGCATAATTGAGTTACGCGCACAACTACAATATGAGTGATGAGGATCTGGAGCTCGCTGCCGACGGAAGTGGTGGAAGCGGAGACACTCAATGTTTTCGAGGGGGGACTGGATAGGCACTTGAGGGAAATAAACTTGCAGGGCTACGGGGATAGAGCGGGGGAATGAGACTGACTCGATTGCTTTACAGAGAGCCGGCACGGACTCGATGGGCCGAATGGCCTCCTTCTGTGCCGTTATGACTCTATGACTCTATGTTATGACTCTATGCCCCAAATTTCCTCGATCTTTTATGTCCGTCCATCAAATCTTCCGTCCGAACACAATCTCCGCCCACCAAACTGGCCACGCCCCGACTCTCAGTTGTGAGTATCCTCCAATTACGCTTGTTCGGAGGGTCTCTCAACATTGAGAGTGATTTTCAGAGGCAGCAGGAAACAAAGTCATTTTCCTGGTCTTTTAAATTTATCCTCATTGGCACCTGCACTGTTTTTTCTGGGGTTTTTTGAGTACATTTTTATAGCAAACTTTAAATCACATTGAAAAGTGAAAAGCTTCCCTGACTGCAGGTTATTAAATATGATGTGCACAAATGATGGTTAAATGAGTTGAAACTTAAATTTTTAGACTCAAAGAAGAAATATGTGAGTGGGATCGGCGTTTCCTTGGGCTGCGATTGTTTCCGATGATTTATGCCCATTTTAAGATCAGGCGACTCCTAATAAGGTGGGAAGGATACTTGGGTGTAACTTGAGATTGGCAAAATGGGCACAGCTTCAAGTGCAATTTCAGGTGCAACGTCCGGGTTGTGCCCAAGGAGGAAACTCCAGGCCTGGATCTTTTGGTCAGGCTTTTAAGCTGGTCTAAAGTTCTTTGTCATGAAATATCTGAGAGCTTCATTTTAATATTATAATGCTTTCCAATAATATGATGAGCACTGATAAGATTCCTTGATTTGCTTACGGACAATGAGCTGTGCAATCAGATCGCCAGTATAAGACGGGCGATGAGGGTCAGACACATTCTGAGACAGCAAGTGACTTCTTAAGAGGGAGAACCTGCGGAGATTTTCGCAGAAGTATTTCTGATTGTGGATTTTAACTTTGAACTTTTCTGTTGGGAAGCAAATGCAGAAGTCAATTTGCACACAGGAAGGTCCCACAAACAGCACATGAATGAATGACCAGATAATCTGTTTTCAGTGAGTCTGGACAAAGGGGTAGAACTTTGTTTTGCTGCAGAGTCGCCGATCTGCCAGTGGTACCCGGGCTATTCATTGCAGCTTGTCTGTTGGGGGGAGCAGGGTGGGAAATGGGCATCCTTGTTGCCATTTAAAGGCAGCCTGCACCCCTTAAAGGGGAGGTGCATTTCTGCTGCAATCATTGAGTGACTAATAAACTTGAAAATGGCAAGCTCTGATTGTAGTGCTCCTCAGCTTCTGTGCTCGAGATGCTGAGAGGAGTCATGAGCCAGGTGGGCAGGGAGAAACCCCTTGCTCCCAAGCAACCAGCCTGACACTCGATGGTCTAGATGGAACAGAAGGAGTTATTGAGGACTGGCGGTGGATAAAGGCATCATAACTACTGCCAGGAAAATGGGGACAGACCTGCATAGTGTGCTGTCTGTTGTCGCATACCAACTGGACATTCAGGGAGTGGAATTACTTCCTGTTGACATATATTTTGTATATTCATATGGAGCGCGCAAGGCAATGTGGGTGCAGTTAATGTTGCCTTTCACTGTGGGAAGCCTGATATCCTTGTGAAGCCGACAGCTCTTCCATCCTGCTTTACTACCTCCATGTGAAACAAGATAAATGGGTTCCTCTTAGCGTAGAGCTCATCTGTGGCATCACTGATGCAGCAGTGGACTGCAAACTGTGTGATGTTGCTAATGTCACCTGTTGCAGCCTGGACTGACCCTGTGGTGTAGAAAGGCTGTGCAGTCTTCTTTGCTGATGCTACTCTTCCTCATCCTCCAGCCCCAATGGTAGACCCAGCAGAACACCCATTCTAACACTAATTGTACTGGAGACAAAGTACAAAAAAACTCCTGTACCTCCAGAAACTGCAACCAAAATAGCCAACAAAAAAAAGCCCCACCAGCCCACCAGCAGCCTAAAATAACTAAGCAGAGAATTACCTGAATGGTGGTAAGCATCCCTTTATAAAGCACTTCTGCAGCCTCCTTCCCGACCGTGCCTGCCGTGATTTGCTGGGCGGGCTTAAGAATGAGTGAATCAGGCGCTGGTACAGACTAATATCAGAAAAGGGTCATAACACAGGCGAAGGGCCGTAATTATAATATTTTAATTGGCTCAACGCTTCGTTCAGGCAGTTGCCCAGGATGACTAACGGTTGCCCTGTCGATGTGCCTCCAGTGCAGTTTGGACGCGCACCGTCGCCACCTGAAATTTATATATTTTTCACTTTAAAAATGGATGAAACGAGATCCAATTTCTTCTCCAAAGGGTTAAAACTCAAAAGTGTTAACACTTCCCTTCTCTCTACAGACGCTGCCTGACCCACTGAGTGTTTCCAGCATTTTACTGTTTTTATTTTAGTGGTGTTGGTTGCGATAGGAATGTTAGCTGGAACACTGGGCGAACTCCCCACGCTTCTTCAAATAGTGTCATCGGAAATTTTAGCAGACACTTGAGAGGAAAAACATGGCCTCGGTATAACATCTCGTCCAAAAAAAGCAGCAACCTCCATCAGCGTACACTCCCTGAGTACTACACTGAAGTGTCAGCCTAGATTATGTGCTCAAATCTCTGGAGTGAGACTTGAACCACAACCTTCTGACTCATGCGCGAGAGTGCTATGACAGAGCCAAACTATTATAACTGCCTGTGGTATCCACCATGTCAGGTTAAATTCTAACTGTGATGTTCAGAAACAAAAGTTGTCCCTGTCCTGATCGCCCCCACAGCAGGCGAGCGCTAATAGTATCGCGAGCCACCAACAAAATAAAACATCTAGTTAACTTATCAGAGACGGGTCATTTCTGCACTTTGTAGCACAGCACGAAATAAATGTTTTTCATTATTGCTTAAAAAAAAAGCTGAACTGTCCACTCCCTGATAATCCCAGAACACAAATGCCAAGCTTCGCACAAGACAAACCAGGATGGGTCTTCAACTTGCCACCCGGGCATGAAACTGGTGGTGCAGATCTGCCGCCCGTTATAGAACCCCATTGATTTCATTGTAAATCTGCCCCAATCTCACAATTAACTTTATCATTGTTAAGGAAAATATTCCTTTCAATGACAACTATGGTTTTCTTCTCTTCACCTTTCTTTTTACGTCTTATTTGAACAGATTTGGGGGAGAAATTCGTTTTAGCCAGTAAAGTTGCCAGTGAGTTAATGGCCGCTGAAAATGACCACAACGCTAATGGGGCAAAATTCGTCTGTGGGGATGGAGATTGTTGGCGCAGCGCTTACCTGCCGTGCAATGCCGTTACTGGAGGCATCTGACCCGAAGTTCGTGTGCAGGTCCGACGTTGGAGCTTCAGTCCTTTCTGCCTTTTAAAAAATATTTAACATTAAAAAGAAGTCCCAAATGTGAATATTCTGCTCTTAAAGCTGAATTCCTTCCTGTCCTCCAAAAATGGGAAAAATGCTTCTGCACTAACACAAATGGCTCAGCTAGCCAGGAAAGGGGTACCCAGGGTCTTGCACGCAGCACTCCAGCTTTGTGCAGGCGGTCAACACTGCAAGAGAGGCCCTCTACCCACAGGGGCCAGGAGGCCCTCCAGAAAGAACGATGTGGGAGTACATCACCGAGGCCGTCACTGCCAGCAGTGTCGCCCCCAGCACTTGGCTCCAGTGCCCAAAGAAGCATCATGACCTCAGACCACTGGTCAAGATCAGTGAATGCATCTTCAAAAGCCGTCTCCTACCAACTGCACCACTAGCCTCACATACTGCTCAATGCACAATCCCCAATCACTCACCTACCAACAATCTGCACCAATCACGAGGCACATCTCCCATTCCTAGCATCACCTCACCTCTTGAAGGAGACGGTGCTGGCCATTCTTGGCAGGAGCATGGCTGAGCCCTTGGCCAGCTGGGGGCTGAAAGGATACAAGATGCCGGTATCCTCATACATTATCCTCCTTCTGGCACGCACCTCATGCTTTCCCACCCTCCCATCACTACAACTCCACCCTTGTGCCTTCCTCATTTCATACACCCAAGAAATGCAGCCTGCTCAGCCAGTGGGTGACCAAGAAGAGGGAGAGGAGAGTGAAGAAGAAGAAGATTGATTTGACACTCCCAGCCACCAGCTCCTCAAGGTCCACCAGCAAGGCCATGTGCAGTGTCCCCCACTGAAAGTCAGCAGCCTTCCAGCAGCTATGCTGCAGCCACTGGGGTAGCACTGCGTGACATCAGTAAGATAGGCAAAGGCACACACAAGACAGTCACTAAGAGAATGCATAAGGGTGATGAGTTGATTTCTTAATGTTATACTGGATGGATAGATGTATAAAGTTGGATTGGGAAGTTTGCTTTGTGTTGGCTTTTATTTCAGCATCGTGGCCAAGAGGACGCTGTGATGGTCAGTAACAGAGGAAAGGTGAGGTGTGGGACTAGTGTTGAAAGGGGAATTGGGGTTGCGGTCACAAAGGGACTGTCTGGGATGCATCCTTCCGTCTAATTCCTCCTTTGCGGCTTCCTTTTCTTCTGCTTCCTCCTCTTCTGTGTCTTCCTCTTCCCTCTGCCAGCAGATGCTGCAAATGTGAAATGACAGCATAAAATGCTGGAAATACTCAGCTAGTCCGCCAGCATCTCGACCTGAGATTTTACCAGCCCTCAGGAGGCGGGACTTCTGGCAAAATCAAAAAGAATGGGAGCGGGTCCCGAACCCGCTCCCAACCCACCTCCAAACAATCTTCCCGGGAGTCAGGTCCCCGATTTGCGCAGGGACCCGACTCCTAGCGGCGGGAAGAGGATTATAGACAATTAACTGCCTGTTAACAAGTAGTTAACAGGCAGTTAAGAGGATTTTTCCCATTTTGAGACTTCTGCTGTGGGCTTCCCGACGTCGGGGAACCCCGCCAGGGTAAGTGAGGCATGCTGTGGGTCTGTTGTAATGCTTGTGTATAGATGACAGCTGCAGAAGTGGTGTGAAGGATCCAGTGGGACACTGGTGAGTATCAGAGGTAAATAAATGTTGGGAAAGTCATTTTTAATGTGTTTAGATTTTTCTGTAGGTGGCAAGCTTTGGAGTGTTTGTGTGGCCTCACCTCATTGGGAGAAGTGACAGATCGCTTCTGTAACTTCACCTGCAGCTGCCATCTGTTTTATCCTAAGGAGAGAGTCATTGGAGAGCCTGGGGGCAAGGGCTCACCTTTGTACAGTGATTGTTAGTGTTTGACAGCACCTCAATGCTGTCAAACAATGACAAATGATCTGTCAAAAATAAATGGTACATGTCCCTTTAAGAAAACCGGCAGATGAAGCGTCATCAACTGACGTCATCTGACACCAGCTTTCCCTTAATTGGCCAGCAAGCCCGCAGGGTGGGCTTAACAAGGCCAATCAGGGGAAAATAGCATCTGTACATCGGATGTCGCTGGGGGCGGGACTAGAACCCAGAAGGCAGCAGTCCCACCCCCAGCTCGTCTTGGCAGGTAAACTCCAGCCCATGAACTCCGTTTTTCTCTCCACAGATGTTGCGTGACCTGTTGAGTATTTGCAGCATTTTCTGTCTTCCCAAAGGCCTTCATTTACCATCTGAGCCCTTGCAAGCATTCAACAGCACTCCCTACACACTTAAAAAACTTTTTGCATCTATTGCAGCAAGCCATCGCTTCAATAAAAGCAACAGCAAAAAAGTCCAAAACCTTAAATCTAAACTTACCTGAACAAAGTTAACCTGGCGTGCTTAGGACCCAGCGTCGAAGTTCCTGCTTGTGACATTAGTTCGCCATGTGAAGTTTGCAATTTTGTTCGGGATGGCGCTGCCAGTCACCGGCAGCGCAAAAATCAATCAGCTGTAAGTGTTTGTCTTAAATAGGTGCTAATTACAGTGAGCAGGGAGCTGAGACAGCACTTGTAACTTGGGTGTGGCTCCAGTGTATAAAAGTAAACAGTATCTGCTGACGGACAGAGTGATCCGAAATGGAGTGTTTATAGACAGAGTGCTTAATTGGGAACTTGGAGAGAGTGGGAATTCAGAGCAGAGGGGGAAGGAGGAGAGAGCGAGAGGAGTGGCCGGAGATTAAGGAAGGCCCGAGAGCCCGGAGGGAGTGCGAGCGTCAGGGAGCGATGTAAGTGACGTCAGAACAAGGGAAGGAGCTGAAGAGAAAAAAAAAACAAATTGGTGAGTAGCCGGTGATTGTTCTTTAAGTCTTGAGTTTATTTCTGTTAAGTTAGTTAATAATCTATTAAATAGAGGCATGGCAGGGCACCTCAGTCCCATGGAATGCACATCTTGTGCCATGTGGGGTCTCCAGGACGTTTCCAGTGTCCTGAACAACCACGTGTGCTGGAAGTGTCGTCAGCTGGAGGAGCTCAAGCTCCAGTTTTTGGAGCTTGAGCAGCAGCTGGCGTCACTGCAGTGCATCCGTGAGGCTGAGAGCTACGTCGATAGCACATTTCAGGAGGTGGTCACCCCGCACTGTAAGGGTGTGCAGGCAGAGAGGGAATGGGTGACCACCAGACAGACAAGGAGGACCAGGCAGGTAGTGCAGGAGTCCCATGAGTGTATCTCACTCTCTAACCGGTATGAATACTGGTGAGGGCGATGGTTCCTCTGGGGATTACAGCCAGAGCCAAGTCCACGGCACCATGGGTGTCTCAGCTGTACAGGGCAGGAGGAGGAAGATCGGGAAAGCAATAGTGATAGGGGATTCGATGGTTAGGGGAACAGATAGGCATTTCTGCGGCTGCAGACGTAATTCCAGGATGGTATGTTTTCTCCCTGGTGCCAGGGTCAAGGATATCACTGAGCGGCTGCAGGACATTCTGAGGGGGGAGGGTGAACAGCCAGAGGTCGTGGTCCATATCGGTACCAATGACATAGGTAGAAAGATGGATGAGATCCTGCAGGCAGATTTTAGGGAGCTAGGAAAGAGATTAAAATGCAGGACCTCAAAGGTAGTAATCTCTGGATTACTTCCGGTGCCACGAGCTAGTGAGTATAAAAATAGGAGGATAGAGCAGATGAATGCGTGGCTGGAGAGATGGCGCAGGGCTTCAGATTCCTGGGTCATTGGGACCGGTTCTGGCGAGGTGGGACCTGTACAGGCCGGATGGGTTGCACCTCAACAGAGCCGGAACCAATATCCTCACGGGGAGGTTTGCTAGTGCTGTTGGGGAGGGTTTAATTTAATTTGGCTGGGGATGGGCACCAGGATGTAGCATTAGAAAGGAGAAACAAAGTGCACAAAGGATTGGGAGAGACAGATAGCACTAGTGTAATAAATATTACGGTATTAGGTGGGGTCAGACTAAGAGAAAGAAAGAAAGACTTGCATTTCTATAGCGCCTTTCATGACCACCGGACGTCTCAAAGCACTTTACAGCCAATGAAGTACTTTTGGAGTGTAATCACTGTCGTAATGTGGGAATACAAGAAGGTCTAAGATAGGTTTACAGTGCATGTGTGTAAATGTATGAAGCGTGGTAAATAAGGTTGGTGAGCTGTAGGTGCAAATAGCCACATGGGAATATGATGTCGTGGTGATAACGGAGACCTGGCTCAAAAAAGGGCAGGACTGAGTTAGCAGTAAGAAACAATAGAGGTGCCATTACACTACTAGGTGTAGTCTATAGGCCACTAGAGGGAAAGATATAGAGGAGCAAATTTTCAGGGAAATTAGAGGTGCAAGAACTATAGAGTAGTGATAATGGAGGGCTTCAATTATCCTAATATAGACTGGGATAGTAATTGTGTATAGAGCAGAGAGGGGGAAGAATTTCTGAAACGTGTTCAGGAGAACTTTCTTGGTCAGGATGTTTCCGGCCCAACGAGGAAGGAGGCATTGCTGGATCTGGTTCTGGGGAATGAGGTGGGTCAAGTAGAGCAAGTGTCAGTGGGGGAACAGTGATCATAGTATCATAAGGTTTAGATTAGCTATGGAAAAGGACAGGGAGCAATCTAGAGTAAAAATATTTAATTGGAGGAAGGCCAATTTCGGTGGGTTGAGAATGGATCTGGCCCGGGTAAATTGAAATCAAAGATTGGCAGGCAAAACTGTAATCGAACAATGGGCTGCCTTTAAAGAGGAGATGGTTCAGGTACAGTCGAGGTACATTCCCACGAGGGGGAAAGGTAGGGCAACTAAAACCAGAGCTCGCTGGATGATGAAAGAGATAGAGAGTAAGATGAAGCAGAAAAAGAGCACATATGACAGATGTCATAGAAACATAGAAGAGAGGAGCAGGAGTAGGCCATTCGGCCCCTCGAGCCTGCTCCGCCATTTGATGAGATCATGGCTGATCATCCAAACTCAGTACCCTGTCCCTGCCTTCTCCCCATATCCCTTGATACCTTTAGCCTTAAGAAATATATCTAACTCCTTCTTGAATATATTTACTGACTTGGCCTCAACTGCCTTCTGTGGTAGAGAATTCCACAGGTTCACCACTCTCTGGGTGAAGAAATTCCTCCTCATCTCTGTCCTAAATGGCTTACCCCTTATCTTTAGACTGTGACCTCTTGTTCTGGACTCACCCGCCATCGGGAACATCCTTCCTGCATCCAGTCTGTCTAGCCCTGTTAGAATTTTATAAGTTTCAATGAGATCCCCTCTCATTCTTCTAAACTCCAGCGAGTATAAGCCCAATCGACCCAATCTCTCCTCATACGTCATTCCTGCCATCCCAGGTATCAGTCTGGTGAATCTTCGCTGCACACCCTCCATGGCAAGAACATCCTTCCTCCGATAAGGCGACCAAAACTGCACACAATACTCAAGGTGTGGTCTCACCAAGGCCCTGTACAGCTGCAGCAAGACATCCTTGTTCCTGTACTCAAACCCTCTCGCTACGAAGGCTAACATACCATTTGCCTTCTTAACCGCCTGCTGTACCTGCATGCTTACCTTCAGCGACTGGTGCAAAAGGACACCCAGGTCTCGTTGCACTTCCCCTTCTCCCAATCTATTGCCATTCAGATAATAATCTGCCTTAAATAACAACAGAAAACGCTGGAAAAACTCAGCAGGCCAGGCAGCATCCGTGGAGAGAGAAAGAGAGTTAACGTTTCAGGTCGATGACCTTTCGTCAGAACTGTGAAGAGCCGGAAATCAAATAGATTTAAGGCCAGAGTAAAGCTGGGAAAAGGGGGAGGGGATAAAAGAACAAAGGGGGAGATGAAGAGACATTAAGAGACATTAAGAGATATGCAAGGCTAGAGGTGGTGTTAATGTGACAGATTAAGGCTGAAAGAAGTGTGAAATCCACTGGCAGAATGAAGGACAGCTGCCAGCTTCTAGGAGGAAAAAAAAGGTGGGGGGGGCAAATAAAAGGGTGGAAAAAATAAAATATAAATGTGATTGGAGCTGAGGTTATGATCTAAAATTGTTGAACTCGATATTGAGTCCAGAGGGCTGTAGCGTGCCTAAACGAAAGATGAGGTGCTGTTCCTCGAGCTTACGCTGCGCTTCCGTGGAACAGTGTAATAGGCCGAGGATGGTGAGGTCAGAGTGGGAGTGAAGCGGTGAATTAAAGTGACAGGCCACCGGGAGCTCGGGGTCCCCCTTACGGACTGAACGGAGGTGTTCCGCAAAGCGGTCACCCAATCTGCGTTTGGTCTCCCCAATGTAGAGGAGACCACATCGTGAGCAGCGAATACAGTATACTAAATTGCAGGAAGTACAAGTAAATCGCTGTTTCACCTGGAAGGGGTGTTTGGGGCCCTGGACAGTGGGAAGAGGGGAGGTGTAAGGGCATGTGTTGCATCTCCTGCGCGTGCACGGGAAGGTGCCGGGCGAAGGGGAAGGGGTGCTGGGGGTGGTAGAGGAGTGGACTAGGGTGTCGCGGAGGGAGCGGTCCCTGCGGAATGCTGAAAGGGGAGGTGAGGGGAAGATGTGTTTGGTGGTGGGATCACGCTGGAGGTGGCGGAAATGGCGGAGGATGATCCGTTGAATGTGGAGGCTGGTGGGGTGAAAGGTGAGGACAAGGGGAACCCTATCGTGGTTCCGGGAGGGAGGGGCAGGGGTGAGGGCAGAAGTGCGGGAGATAGAACGGACACGGTCGAGGGCCGTGTCGACCACGGTAGAGGGGAATCCTCGGTTGAGGAAAAAGGAAGACATGTCGGAAGCACTGGTATGGAAGGTGGCATCATCAGAGCAGATGCGGCGGAGACGGAGAAACTGGGAGAATGGAATAGAGTCCTTACAGGAGGCGGGGTGGGAGGAAGTGTAGTCCAGGTAGCTGTGGGAGTCAGTGGGCTTGTAGTGAATGTTAGTCAATAACCTATCCCCAGAGATGGAGATGGAGAAGTCGAGGAAGGGAAGGGAAGAGTCGGAGATGGACCATGTGAAGGTGAGGGAAGGGTGGAAATTGGAAGCATAGTGAATGAAATGTTCTAGTTCAGGGCGAGAGCAGGAGACGGCACCGATACAGTCATCAATGTACCGGAAAAAGAGGTGAGGGAGGGGACCCGAGTAGGACTGGAACAAAGAGTGTTCCACATATCCCACAAAAAGGCAGGCATAGCTCGGACCCATGCGGGTACCCATAGCAACACCTTTAATTTGGAGGAAATGGGTAGAGTCAAAGGAGAAGTTGTTCAATGTGAGAACAAGTTCAGCCAGGCGGAGGAGGGTGGTGGTGGATGGGGACTGGTTGGGCCTCTGTTCAAGGAAGAAGCGGAGCGCCCTCAGGCCATCCTGGTGGGGAATGGAGGTGTAGAGGGATTGTACGTCCATAGTGAAGAGGAGACGGTTGGGGCCGGGAAACTGGAAACTGTTAAAATGGCGGAGGGCATCGGAAGAGTCGCGGATGTAGGTGGGAAGAGACTGGACAAGGGGAGAAAAAATAGAGTTGAGATAGGAAGAGATAAGTTCCGTGGGGCAAGAACAGGCTGAAACGATGGGTCTACCGGGGCAGTCCTGTTTGTGGATCTTGGGAAGGAGGTAGAAGCGGGCTGTGCGCGGTTGGGGAACTATGAGGTTGGCGGCCGTGGGGGGAAGATCTCCAGAGGAGATGAGGTCAGTGACGGTCTTCGACACGGTGGCTTGATGTTCAGTAGTGGGGTCATGGTCCAGGTGGAGGTAGGAGGAGGTGTCAGAGAGTTGGCGTTCAACTTCCGCTAGGTAGAGGTCGGTTCGCCAAACAACAACAGCGCCACCCTTGTCAGCAGGTTTAATGACAATGTCAGGGTTGGATCGGAGAGAATGGAGAGCTGCAAGTTCAGAGGGAGGTAGGTTGGAGTGAGTGAGGGGAGCAGAGAAATTGAGCTGGCCGATGTCACGGCGGCAGTTAGCAATGAAAAGATCTAGAGAGGGTAAGAGGCCAGAGGGAGGGGTCCAGGTGGAACGAGAATTCTGAAAGCGGGAGAAAGGGTCAGCCGTGCGGGGAGAAGACTCCTGGCCAGAGAAGTGAGCACGGAGACGGAGGCGGCGGAAAAAGAGCTCAGCATCGTGCCGAGCTCGAAATTCATTGAGATGGGGGCGTAAGGGGATGAAGGTCAGGCCTTTGCTGAGGACTGATCGTTCGGAGTCAGAGAGGGGAAGGTCAGAGGGGATAGTGAAAACGCGGCAGGGGGTGAGATTGGGAGAAGGGGGGTCAGAGGAAAGTGAAGGGGAAGAAGGTTCCGGAGGGGCGTTAGTGTCCGAGAGTTGTTGAAGCTTGCGATCCTTGACATTGGAAAGGAAGAAGAAAAGTTTTTTGTTGAAGCGTCGGATGAGTCTAAGGATGAAATGGAACTGCCTTTCTGTTTTTGCCACCAAAGTGGATAACCTCACATTTATCCACATTATACTGCATCTGCCATGCATCTACCCAATCACCCAACCTGTCCAAATCATATTGGAGTTTCTCGGCATCCTCCTCGCAGCACACACGCCCACTCAGCTTTGTGTCATCTGCAAACTTGGAGATATTACATCTAGTTCCCTCGTCTAGATCATTAATATATATTGTGAATAGCTGGGGTCCTAGCACCGATCCCTGCGGAACCCCATTAGTCACTGCCTGCCACTCGGAAAAAGACCCGTTTATTCCAACTCTTTGCTTCCTGTCTGCCAACCAGTTCTCTATCCAAGTCAGTACCTTGCCCCCAATCCCATGTGCCTTAACTTTACACACTAATCTCTTATGCGAGACCTTATCGAAAGCCTTCTGAAAGTCCAAATACACCACATCCACTGGTTCTCCCTTATCTATTCTATCAGTTACATCCTCAAAAAATTCCAGTAGATTAGTCAAGCATGATTTATCTTTTGTAAATCCATGTTGACTTTGTCCAATCCTGTCACTGTTTTCCAAGTGCTCTGTATTACATCTTTTATAATGGACTCTAGCATTTTTCCCACAACCGATGTCAGGTTTACCGGTCTGTAATTCCCCGTTTTTTCTTTACCACCTTTTTTGAACAGTGGGGTAACATTAGCTACCCTCCAATCCATGGGAACTGTTCCAGAGTCTATAGAATTTTGGAAGATGACCAGCAATGCATCTACGATTTCTAGGGCCACTTCCTTAAGTACCCTAGGATGTAGATTATCAGGCCTTGGGGATTTATCGGCCTTTAATGCCATCAATTTCCCTAACACCATTTCCCTACAAATACTGATTTCATTCAGTTCCTCCCTCTCATTAGACCCTATGTTCCCCGACATCTCTGGGAGGTTATTTGTGTTCTCCTTTGTGAAGACAGAGCCAAAGTATGTATTTAATTGGTCTGCCATTTCTTTGTTCCCCATTATAAATTCCCCTGATTCTGACTGCAAGGGGCCTACGCTTGACTTCACCAATCTTTTTCTCTTCACATATTTATAAAAGCTTTTACAGTCAGTTTTTATGTTCCCTGCAAGTTTACGCTCGTACTCTATTTTCCCCCTCTTAATTAATCCCTTTGTCCTCCTTTGCTGAATCCTAAACTGCTCCCAATCCTCAGGTTTACTGCTTTTTCTGGCCAATTTATATGTCCTCTCCTTGGATCTTATGCTATCCCTGATTTCCCTTGTCAGCCATGGTTGAGTCACCTTTTTTGTTTTATTTTTATGCCAGACAGGGATGAACAAATTCTGTAGTTCATCCATGCGATCTTTGAATGTTTGCCATTGCCTATCCACCGTCAACCCTTTGCGTAACATTCCCCAATCTATCCTACCCAACTCGCTCCTCATACCATCGTAGTTTCCTTTAAATTCAGGATCCTAGTCTCTGAGTCAACTATTTCATTCTCCATCTTAATGAGGAATTCTATCATATTATGATCGCTCCGCCCCAAGGGGCCCCGCACAACAAGATTGCTAATTAATCCTTTCTCATTACATAATACCCAGTCTAAGATGGCCTGGTCTCTAGTTGGTTCCTCGACATATTGGTCCAGGAAACCATCCCGTATACACTCCAGGAATTCCTCCTCCACAGTATTGTTACTAATTTGGTTAGCCCAATCTATACGTAGATTAAAGTCACCCATGATAACTGCTGTGCCCTTATTGCACGCATATCTAATTTCCTGTTTAATGCCATCCCCAACCTCTGCATTACTGTTTGGGGGTCTGTATACCACTCCCACTAATGTTTTCTGCCCCTTGGTATTTCTCAGTTCTACCCATACGGATTCCACATCATCAGAGCTAATATCCTTCCTTACAATTGTGTTAATCCCCTCTTTAACCAGCAATGCTACCCCACCTCCTTTTCCTTTTTGCCTGTCTTTCCTGAATATCGAATACCCCTGGATGTTGAATTCCCAGCCTTGGTCACCCTGGAGCCATGTCTCCGTAATCCCAATCATATCATATCCGTTTACCTCTATTAGCGCAGCTAATTCATCCACCTTATTACGAATGCTCCTCGCATTAAGACATAAAGCCTTCAGGCTTGTTTTTTTAACACTCTTAGACCTTTTAGAATTATTTTTTACTGTGGCCATGTTTGATTTAAACTCTTGATTTCTCTGACTGTCACCTTTGCTTTTCTCCTTCCTGTCTTTTGCTTCTATCCTTGTTTCTCTTTCCTCTGTCTCCCTGCTCAGGTTCCCAACCCCCTGCCATTTTAGTTTAAACCCTCCCCCAGAGCACTAGCAAACACTCCCCCTAGGACATCGGTCAGGTTGAGAATACAAGTGAGAATCAGGCTGAATATAGAAAGTTCAGAGGGGAAGTGAAAAAGAAAATAAGAGGGACAAAGAGAGAGTATGAGAATAGATTGGCAACTAACATGAAAGGGAATTCAAAAGTCTTCTATAGGCATATAAATAGTAAACGGGTAGTAAGAGGATGGGTGAGGCCGATTAGCAAACAAAAAGGAGACCTACGCATGGAGGCAGAGGACATGGATGAGGTACGAAATGAATACTTTGCATCTGTCTTCACCAAGGAAGAAGATGCTGCCAAAGTCATAGTGAAAGAGGAGGTAGTGGATATACTGGATGAGATAAGAATTGATAAAGAGGAGGTACTATAAAGACTGTCTGTACTTAAAGTTGATAAGTCACCAGGACCAGATGGGATACATCCTAGGATGCTGAGGGAAGTTAAGGAGGAAATCACGGAGGTACTGGCCATAATCTTCCAATCCTCCTTAGATATGGGGGTGGTGCCAGAGGACTGGAGAATCGCAAATGTTACACCCTTGTTCAAAAAAGGGTGTAAGGATAAACCCAGCAAATACAGGTCAGTCAGTTTAACCTTGGTAGTGGAGAAGCTTTTAGAAATGATAATCAGAGACAAAATTACCAGTCACTTGGACAAGTGTGGATTAATTAAGGAAAGCCAGCATGGATTTGTTAAAGGCAAATCGTGTTTAACTAACTTGATCTATTTTTTTGATGAGGTACTGGGACCACTACTTTTCTTGATATATATATTAATGACTTAGGGCAGTATTTTGAAACTGGGGTCGGGTTGGTGTCGTCAATCACACATTCTGGCTTGTAAACCTGCCTCCATCGAGATGTGGCCAACCCACTATATTTTCCCTTGATTGACCTTGTTGAGCCCGCCCAGTGGGCTCAGCAGACCAATTAAGGGCCACCCGGCAACAGGTGACGTCACAGATTGACATTTCATCTGTCAAGAGCTTTTGACAGATGAAATATCAGCGTTTGACAGCTCTGTGAAGCTGTCAAACACTGACAATATGATTTCTAACTTCAGTCCTTCCTTTCAGGCTGAGTTAGAAATCATTCCACCACAGAAAACAGAGGCTGCAGTTTTTGACAGGACCACGGCTTTTCTGCTTTCTGTGCCGGTGAGATTTCTGACTCCCGAGAACTGAAGGGCTGACACCTGCAGGAGGAAGTTAAGGTAAGTAAAACTTTTTCCAACACTTAGCACTTACCTTACACACTTACCTCTGCACACATGCACTCATCACTCACCTGCCCACCGGACATATCGACCCCTCCAAACCCTGCAGACCCACGGCCCGCCCCGATAACTTGGCGTGGTTGCCACCTGTCGGGAAGCCCACATTTCACCGTTTAAAATAGGGATTATCCAAAAAACTGCCTGTTAACTACCTGTTAACAAGTAGTTAATTGTCACTAATCCCTTCCCGCCTCGGGGAGTCGGGTCCCAGCACAGGTCGGGTACCCGCCGCCAGAGAAACTGGCATGGAGGCGGGTTGGAGGCGGGATGGGGTCGGGACCCCCGAATCTGCAACTTTAACCCCCCACACGCCTCCAAACCCGACTCCACGGGTCATTGAAAATCCAGCCCTTTGTGTCCAATTCTGGGCACCACACTTTAGGAAGGATGTGAAGGCCTTAGAGAGGGTGTGGAAAAGATTTACAAGCATGATTCCAGGGATGGGGGACTTCAGTTATGTGGATGGACTAGAGAAGCTGAGGTTGTTCTCCTTAGAGCAGAGAAGGTCGAGGGGAGATTTGATAGAGGTGTTCAAAATCATGAGGGGTCTAGACAGAGTAGATAGAGGGAAACTGTTCTCATTGGCCCATTGTCAGAAGGGTCAAGAAGTAGAGTACACAGAATTAAGATGATTGGCAAAAGAACCAAAGGCGACATGAGGAAAAACTTTTTTACGCAGCGAGTGGTTCCGATCTGGAATGCATTGCCTGAAAGGGTGGTGGAGGCAGATTCAATCGTGGCTTTCAAAAGGGAATTGGATAAGTATCTGAAAAAAAATTTGCAGGGCTACGGGGAAAGGGCGGGGAGTGGGACTAGCTGAAGTGCTCTTGCAGAGAGCCGGCACGGGCTCAACTGGCTGAATGGCCTCCTTCTGTGCTGTAACCATGCTATGATTCTCTGATTCTATAATTTTGCAGTCAACAAGTAAATCATAGACAACAAGCATTAAAGAGTTAGCTGTGGCATTTTGAATTTTTCAAATAGTCAGTAACCTCTGACCTTCAAGTGTCTGATCTTTAGAGGCAATCATGCGATCATACAAAGCCTGAAAATGACATATGTCAAAAAATTGCAGCAAATTTGTTCCTGGCTGTTGGATTTAAAGCTCTAAAACTCATGACCTCCCTCTATCGTTCCTCTTCCTATCATCTTCCAGCATTTAAAACCCAAGTTTGGCATCACCTAATCATTACTTTTAACCCCACTTCTCATTTTTTTGAAAGTTTGCCAGGAAATTTGATTTTTGAATCAGGATTCTATAAGCGGACCTGGTACATTGGATCCTTTGTCTGGACCAGGACTCTATGTAATGAACATTTAAGAACAAATGGTACAGTGGAGTTCTATTTGTGGATCCTGATTTGTGTGTCATGAAAGTTGGCAGCAATGATGCAGAAACATTTTACGCTTGGGTCATATCTTCTATCTAATCAAAATGAATGGAGGAATGACAATGTTATTTTATGTCTGGGTCAGATGTACAATTATTCAGACACTGTCGTATTTATGACAAAGGTATTTATATCATGTGTACAGTGAGCAGAAACCATGAAATTAGGTTAGAAATTATTATTTTAATAGCCCGGTTGCAAACTGATGTACATGAAGTTGTAAAAGAGCAATTTAATACAAGCCGTGTGTCCTAATTTTTTATGCACTTGTGCATATAAATGGGATGAGGGGGTTGAATTCCGTGATCATCAATGTCAGGATGTTAGTCCTGAGGAATGAAAATGTTTTCAATTCTCCTCTCTCCACGATAGACACGTGCAGATCAAGGTAAAGTGACGAAAAGTCATCGACCTGAAACGTTAACACTCTTTCTCTCTCCACAGATGACCAGGCATTTCCTGCATTTTTTTGTTTTTATTAAAGTATAGGTGGAGTTGGTTGCAGGGAAAGCTCCATAAAGACACCCGAGGTCCAAGTTCAGAAGAGCACTCTTTCTGAGCCATGGTGATTTTGAGTGAAACTGTAACTTAGTGCGCAGTATTTGCTGTTAAGTTCAGTTTGTAACAAACAAGAAAAGAGTTCAGAGCTTCAAACAGGTCGTCCGTGTCCGTAATCATCAAGTATTTAAACATTCCAGGTCAGAGGAAACAGTCAGGCGACTTGGATACAAAGGTACATCTATATTGATGCGCTGCATTAATTTGTGTCAAATTCTGAACAGTTTCTGTCTTGTCCTTAGGCCACAAAGAACTGGGTAAGTCCCCTCAGAAAGTCATTTGCAGAGGACTCTGACACCTGTCAGAGGAAGACTTTCAACCCAACAGTTTGAGCTGGTTTCAAACTCCATTAGAGATGGAAATACAAGGCTGGATTTCCCTCTTTTTGACAGACTTCCACCCACCACCCTGACCCCACCATCACCTTACCCATTTTCCAAGGTCATGGGTTAGGGTTAGCTCCTGGCAGGATTTCCATCACTAAGAGGAAGCCCGTCACTACAGAGGAGAGAAACTGGGTGGTGCTGCAGCAGGAGAGGTGGACACCATGTTAAAGGAGGCAGAATTGGCCCGATGATTTTGGCAACTTTTTTTGACTGAAGGCCTCAGATTAGGGTAGGAGGTTCCACTGCTCCATGGGACATGCTCCAATTTAAAATGTATTCGGGTGCACCAGGGCATGACAAAACCTCTACAAAAATTGTGCAGTCTTTCATCATTGGCGCACAGTGCCAGCTGTGGCTCATTGGGTAGCACCCTCGCCTCTGAGTCAGAAGGTTGTGGGTTCAAGTCCCACTCCAGGGACTTGAGCACAAAAATCTAGGCTGACACTCCAGTGCAGCACTGAGGGAGTGTTCCACTGTCAGAGGTGCCGTCATTCGGATGAGACGTTAAACCGAGGCCCCGTCTGCTCTCTCAGGTAAATGTAAAAGATCCCATGGCACTATTTTGAAGAAAAGCAGGGGAGTTCTCCCCGGTGTCCTGGCCAATATTCATCCCTCAACCAACATAACAAAAACAGATTATCTGGTCATTATCACATTGCTGTTTGTGGGAGCTTGCTGTGTGCAAATTGGCTGCCGCGTTTCCTACATTACAACAGTGACTCCACTTCAAAAAGTACTTCATTGGCTGTAAAGTGAATTGGCTGTAAAGTGCTTTGTGGATGTTCCGTGGTCATGAAAGGCTATATAAATGTAAGTATTTCTTCCTTTCTCTCCACATAACTGAAGTCCCTCATCCCTGGTGCCATTCTGGTAAATCTCCTCTGCACCCTCTCCAAGGCCTTGACATTCTCCTAAAGTGTGGTGCCCAGAATTGGATGCAATACTCTATCTGAGGCCTAACCAGTGATTTATAAAGGTTTAGCATAACTTCCTTGCTCTGATACTCTATCACCTCTACCAGAGGTGAGGGCAGGAAGAAGTTGTCTCCGCCCCAACAAGAGTGCGGCCGTGCAAAGGAAGGGTTGAGAACTGGATGACGTCAGCTATCCTAAATTCTGTCTTTTCTACCTGAGGAACTGCCCATTTAAAATAAGTCACCTTAAAACTGGGCTAATATAGATCATCAGCTGAAGATTCTTATAGGTGATTCGCTCTGGTTCATTTTGTATTTATAGAGAGTCGTCACTTTGCTTTGGAGTGTTCTTTTTGGAAAGTTCTTTGCACTTTATTTTTGAAGCTTCTATCTTCTTTTGGAATTGTCCTTTGTGACAGATTTTTGGGGAGTAATTTCCCTAAAGTACCCTGTAAGGCTGGAGTGTGTGCTTCCCAATGGGAATTTCCCCTCTTTATGATAAATCTGTTAGAGGAGGAGGAACAGCAGAGAGCTTGGAAGGCCAATCTCATAGATAAGCAGACAGACGCTCTCAGACATCCAGTCACCTGGGTGTATAGACGCAGGAGATCTTGGTTGAATATGTACAAAAAGCGAAATACCACAGACGCTGAAAACCTGAAACAAAAACAAAAAAAGGTTGGAAGCACTCAGCAAGTCAGGCAGCATCTGTCGCAAAAACACAAACCAATTGACATTTCAGGTATGGACCCTTCCTCAGAGCTGAAAGATATTATGGATGAATAACAAAAAAGGAACAGATTGAGAAAGAGGGGAGGGGGAACACACAACAACCACAGACAAAGGAAAAGACATAGAATGACCTGTAAAGTGCTAAAGTGGAGTACAGGAAACAGTTAAATGGCAGAAGTGATATGCGCAGGAGACATATGCAAACATAATGAGAGAAATCAAAAATAGAAGACCTCATATAATAGACACTAAGGCTGGAATTTTCCTGTTGCTGTGCTTGCGGGTTTGGAGGCGGGTCGGATGTAAAAATTGCGGAAGTAGGCAGTGCGTTGGGAACCCATCGTCTTCCCGCCTCCTCGCGCCTTTAACTCGGGCACGTTTCCCAGCTCGCCACGGACCCAATCGGCAGAGGCGGGCGACCTTGTTATCCGACCCTTAACAGGCTTTTTAACAGCAGCTTCTGAATTTAATGGCATGAGCGCGGGAAGCACGCAGCTCGGGAACCTCGCCTGTGAAGGGGAGGCAGAAGCTCAGTGGCCACCGGGCAAGGGCATTAATTGACAGCTGGGAATAGCAAATAAATACACACACACTACACCTCATTAGTTGCCTAAGGGAAAGGCTGTTGCTGACTCCAGTTTGTGCACAGATTTAGGTTTCTGGAGTTTGCACGTCATTTCTGCAACATTGGAAGCCACTCTCACCACATTGCTACTCACTATCACAACATTGAGGGATCGGCCCTCTGATCACTACTTGACCGGCCATCTACGACATCAGCATGGGTGCCGCTTATACTGTCTCACCTTGGTCCTCCGACCAAGATGAGCCCCACCACCAACAACACCAGCAGCAGCAACCACAACAGCAGCCTTCTCCTCAACGACCTGATGCTCCACAGGAGGGAGGGGGGTCACCACAGGGCTGCACAGCGCCGGAGGCGATTCCCCCAACACAGGGTGTACAGGCAGAGGACGAGCTTCCTGGACATGACTGAGCAGCAGTGCTTCAGGAGGCTCAGGCTATCACGCCAGATCGTCGCAGACATTTGTAGCTTGCTGGAACAAGACCTACTGCCCAGAAGACCTGGTGGTCATGCCTTACCAGTGGCTGTCAAAGTCACCACCGCCCTCAACTTCTTCGCCTCAGGCTCCTTCCAGGGATCTACAACAGACATTTGCAGCATCTCACAATCGGCCGCTCACAGATGCATCACCCAGGTGACTGATGCCATGTTTCACAAGTCAGCCAATTATATCAACTTTGCCACTGATGAAGCCAGTGTTACAGAGCGGGTGCTCAGCTTTGAGGCTCTGGCTGGCTTCCCACCGGTGCAGGGCGTCATCGACTGCACACATGTGGCCATCAAGGCACCCCATCATCACCCAGGAGTGTTTGTGAATCGCAAGGCTTCCACTCCCTCAATGTGCAGCTCATCAGCAACCATAAAAAGATGATTATGCATGTGTGCGCCAGATTCCATGGCAGTTGTCATGACTCTTTTGTGGTGCCCTAATTCACCCTCCCTCAGCTCTTTGCAGCTCCAAGCAGATGTATCGGCTGACTGCTTGGAGACAAGGGCCATCCACTGAGGACGTGGCTCATGACACCACTGAGGAGGCCAAGTACTGAGGCTGAGGAGTGTTATAATGAGAGCCACATCTCCACCAGATGTGTCATAGAGCAAACAATAGGCACGCTGAAGATGCACTTCAGATGCCTTGGCAGATCTGGAGGAGCCCTTCAGTACACATCAGCCAGGGTCTCCAGAATCATCGTCGTTTGCTGCGCGCTGCACAACATAGCGCAGCAGCGAGGATTGGAGCTGCAGGAGGAGCAAGGCGCAGAGCACACAGCCTCTTCAGAGGAGGAGGAGGAACCCGAGATGCAGATGGCACCAGCAGCGATGCACATTGAGGCCCGGGACGGCCTCATCGTGGCCAAATTTACTTAACTTGCTCCAATTCATCCACATGCTGTACAAGTCATTCCCCACCCCAAAACTAACACCATAAAGCACCCCTACAATGACCAATCCATTTCTCTTGCCCAAAGCCCCAGTGCTCGGTTAAATAATGTCTCACCATTCACTCCAAGTGACAAAGCCACTTCCAAGGTTTGAGGCAAAACTGGACAAGATCGGAAAGTGGTGCAAAGAAAAACATTTGTGTGTTCTCAAAACAACTGAAACTTCGCACTAACATTTTTTGATACAATCATGTGCATACCCTTGTGCATCTACTTTTGTGTCATTTTTCTTTTGCGAGTGCTTCTATGAGGTGCAACCCCTGTGGCTTCAGCAGAGGTAGTTGCAGGCAGCTCACTTCCGTGCTGTGACTGTGCAGACACTTTTGGCGGACGTCCTCTGGGTTTTGGAGCCTGTGATGGCCCCGCCATTGCCTGCGACATGGTGGTGCTAATGTTGGAGGTGGACTCTTCCATTCTCTGAACATTTGCAGACATGACGGCTGTAAAAATGCCAGAGCCTCATGCAATTGTTGCTGCCCCTCCAGGATCACCCTCTTTCTCGATGGCCCCCGAGGCTCAGCGTCTGCATGCAGCTCAGCAGAGCTAGGAGCGTCCAGTGCCCTCCGGGGAGGAGTCTCCACTGCTGTCGCTGTCAACACCACCTGCTGTTGCTCACTTGTAAATTGAGACACCAGGTGACAACTCTACTCTGGTGCAAAGGACCCACCAAGGTGTGCATATCTGTGCTGAGTGCGCTTCTGTCTGCTGATACTGCACCCTCGGAGGCTGGAGGTTCCTCTGAGGAGTCATCTTCCTCCTCTGGCTGGATAGTTGGAGTATTCTAATAAGAATAGGTAATGTTAACATTATGCACATGATGACATTTCACTGGTGACTGTTGTATGCCATGTGGCTTTGAGATGTGATTCTGCCATGAGCTTGCTGGGATGTCCCCCTCTCTGTTTCCCACCACCAGCGTTTCTCGAGCACCCGACATTTCCAGAGCCACCTCCTCTCCTGGATACAGTGCAGGAAGCGCTGCAATGACTGGAGGGCAACCTCCGGTTCTCTCCCTCTCCCTGTTGTTGTGGGCTCTCTTCTCCTGCAAGGAGGGAAAGAAGAGAAGTTTGATTGAGAGTGATGGAATGAGTGTAAGGAATGGATGGGTTACATCCGTAGAGGGCGACTATGAGGGAGTGGGGTGCCAATGCCAAATGGCCTCCTCCTGTGGTGTTACTTGCTATGATTACATTAGGATGAGGGTGAGTGTGAGGGGTGATTAGTTAGATTAGGATGTGAGTATGTACATAGAGAGAGAGAGGGATGGATGGATGTGCAAGGTATGTTGGTGTGAGGAATGATGTGCAGGAGTAGGCTTGGGAAGGCAGAGTGATGGGGATGTGTTGACAGGCACTTCAGGATGAGAGTGAGTGTGGTATTATACTCACCTTTCCTGACCTCATGATCATTGAAGCTCTTCCTACACTGTATCCGGGTCCTCCTGACCACATCCCTGCTGCTGATCTCCTCAGCAATATCCAGCCAAGCTCTCTTTGTTGCTTGTGGAGGTCTCCTTTGCCTGTCATCAGGGAAGAGGACCTCCCTGCGTGCTCTGACAGCCTCCACAAGAGTGTGCAAGGCAGAAACAGAGAACCGTGGTGCAGCCCTCTGCCTTTGGCTATCCATCCTTCCAAAGTTTTAGCTGTACTGTGGCCTTTCTTTGACACCTTCCACCCTCCTCTGGCAGCCTTCAAGTGAGTTCAGTTCAAGGCTGCTTTAAATATGGGCGCTGGAAACGAGTCATCAACGATGTCCTCAGACCTGCACCATTTAATAGGGCTGGGAAACGCGCATGAGTCTTTCAATTGGAGCCATTAAGTTAAAGTCACTCTGAGCAGCGCGTTGCTCAGAACATCGCGTTCCCGACCCGCTACGCCACCCGCACACACCCAACCCGACGCAATGGTGAAAATTCCGGCCTTAGTGTGTGAGAAGAGCTGAAGGGAAATAGGTAAGTACATGGGAAGCAGGTAAAACTGGCAAAGTGGAGCAAGCTCCAGCAGCCCAGGGGTCTAGTGGAAGAAAAAGTAGGTCAACACCAAAGGGTGCAGACCATTCCAGCAGCACAATGTTCCAACAAGTGAGTCCTCACCCTACTCTAGTGATTTAAAAGCTCTCCAAAGAAGGCAGCTATAGTGACTATCTGACTCATCAACGTTAACAAGGACAGAATTGAGTTGGTTAATAATGTTGATCAGACAAGGAACATTAAACACAGTCACAGAACTTGGCAGCAGAATAACACCCTCATGGTGCTCTCCTGGACTCTTGATCAGATCCCAACATCCCTTTTCTTTTATATTTGTGTTGTTTCCCTTTCCCTCTGTCAGGTCAGCTTGAGGTATCTGAGCAGTGTGATTGTAAACATCAACGTTATTAGGTTTTTGAGGCAGGCTGAAGGTTTTCCTATCCTTCGGAATGCTAAGAAAATCCCCAGGGAACTGGATCAGGATACTAGAACGGAGATGAATCAGGAAGGTGCTGAATAACTGGAAGTAAAGAATATTTATCACTGTTTCTGAGGCAGAGTTACATATCATTTCATGAAGAGCACAGGTAACCACTAAAGGCTGCTGAGTTGCTGCATTTGTCACATCTTGCCAAGATATTCTTAGCTGTCACTATACAGTAACTTTACATTATCCAGTAAGTCTTTAATTGAGGTTGTGACTAGTGAATTATCTCTGTGTAGTGATCTCCATATGTCAGTAATGTGCTTCTCAAATGGAATAGGATATGTGAGAAGACATGGCCAAACTAATGGGACATTCTGTGAAGCCAGACAGGCGATAGAATGTGTCACTGCATGTCATACCAGCAGCTGAGTAACTGACTGCAAATTATTGTACAATTCGTCCATAATTCCAGGGACATCTACAAGGTTAGTGCCACATTTTTTTAATGAGGACATTCATGATAAAAGAAGCTGCACAGGAACTGCTTGTCAGTAAGTTGCTTGTCAGTAAGTCCTTTTAAAATTGTTGAGTGGAGGGCTCAACTGGTCACAAGCCACACATTTTGACAGAATTTTGCCAATGACAGTGCATGTTCGAAAGAGCACCTCATGTTAAGGTGATTTAACTTAACTTTTCAGATGCTGCACTACCTTATTTTTACGATCCACAGGAACCCTTTAAAGTGTAACTGGATATAAAAAAGCATTTACAAGTTTTCAATAGCTGTCTCCCTTACAACAAGTGATGAATCTGTGCATCAAAGCAACATAAGAACATAAGAAATAGGAGCAGGAGTAGGCCATTCGGCCCCTCGAGCCTGCCCCGCCATTCAATAAGATCATGGCTGATCTGATCTTGGCCTCAACGCCACTTTCCCGCCCGCTCCCCATAACCCTTGACTCTCCTGTAGCTCAAATATATTTCTATCTCCGCCTTGAATATATTCAATGATTCCGCCTCCACAGCCCTCTGGGGTAGAGAATTCCAAAGATTCACGACCCTCTGAGAAGAAATTCCTCCTCATCTCCATTTTAAATTGGCGACTCCTTATCCTGAAACTGTGCCCCCTAGTTCTACATTCCCCCACGAGGGGAAACATCCTCCCTGCATCTACCCTGTCAAGCCCCCTCAGAAACCCTTCATCCAAGTCATTAATATAGATTGTAAATAGTTGAGACCCCAGCACTGATCCTTGTGGCACCCCACTAGTTACAGTTTGCCAACCGGAAAACAACTCATTTATCCCAATTCTTTGTTTTTTGTTAGTTAGCCAACCCTCTATCCATGTTAGCCAATCCTCTATCCATGCTAATATATTACCCCTAACCCCGTGAGCTCTTATCTTGTGCAGTAACCTTTTATGTGGCACCTTATCGAATGGCTTCTGGAAATCCAAATACACTACATCTACTGGTTCCCCTTTATCCATCCTGCTCATTACATCCTCAAAGAACTCTAGTAAATTTGTCAAACACGATTTCCCTTTCATAAAGCCATGTTGACTCTATTGATTGTATTATGATTTTCTAAATGTCCTGCTACTACTTCCTTAATAATAGATTCCGGCATTTTCCCAATGTCAGATGTTAGGCTAACTGGCCTATAGTTTCCTGCTTTTTGCCTCCCTCCTTTCTTGAATAGAGGCATTACATTTGCGGTTTTCCAATCTACTGGGACCTCTCCAGAATCCAGGGAATTTTGGTAGATTACAACCAACGCATCCACTATCTCTGCAGCCACTTCTTTTAAGACCCTAGGATGTAGGCCATCAGGTCCAGGGGGCTTGTCAGCCTTTAGTCCCATTAGTTTGCCTAGTACTTTTTCTCTAGTGATAGTCATTGTTTTAAGTTCCTCCCTCCCTATAGCCCCTTGATTATCAATTATTATTGGGATGCTTTTAGTGTCTTCTACCGTGAAGACCGATACAAAATATTTGTTCAAAGTCTCTGCCATTTCCCTGTTTCCCATTGTTAATTCCCCAGTCCCATCCTCTAAGGGACCAACATTTACTTTAGCTACTCTCTTCCCTTTTATATACCTGTAGAAGCTCTTACTGTCTATTTTTATATTTTTTGCTAGTTTACTTTCATAATCTATCTTCTCCCTCTTTTTTTAGTCATCCTTTGCTGGTTTCTAAAAATTTCCCAATCCTCTGGCCTACCACTAATCTTCGCAACATTGTATGCCTTTTCTTTCAATTTGATACCATCCTTATCTTCCTTAGTTAGCCACGGATGGTTCATCCTTCTCGTAGAATCTTTCTTTCTCACTGGAATAAACCTTTGCTAAGAGTTATGAAATATCTCCTTAAATGTCTGCCACTGCTTATCTACCATCTTACCCTTTAATCTATTTTCCCAGTCTACTTTAGCCAACTCTGTCTTCATACCTTTGTAATTGCCTTTATTTAATTTTAGGACACTAGTTTCAGACCCAAGTTTCTCACCCTCAAACTGAATTTGCTCCAGTAATAGCTGCCAAGTTATCGGATGGAACCTTACTGTTCAGAAGTCAGCTGTGGCTCAGTGGGTAGCACTCTCGCCTCTGAGTCAGAAGATTCTGGGTTCATAGTCCCACTCCAGAGACTTGAGCATGTAACCCAGGCTGACACTCCAGTGTGGTACTGAGGGAGCTCTGCACTGTCAGAGGTGTCGTCTTTTGAATGAGACGTAAAACCGAGACCACATCTGCCCTGTTGGGTGGATAAGAAAGATTCCATGGCGCTTTTCAAAGAAGAGCAGGGGAGTTCTCCCAGTGTCCGAGCCAATATTTATCCCTCAACCAACATCACTAAAATAGCCTTGCACGATGAGCCACTCGATTGGGCAGCAGCAGGGGATCACGTCATTCTCAGTGACTGGTGTGGATATTATAAAAATAAATGTGGGATGTATTTTTTGTGATCAGAAAGCACCTATAAAAACATGTGAGGTTTAGAGCTAGAGTTCTTTTTTTCAATATTGATATTCCAATCACACAAGGTTAAAATCTAGTCATTATCACATTGCTGTTTGTGGGACCTTGCTGTGTGCAATTTTGGCTGTGGCGTTTTCTACATTGCAACAATGACTATACTTCAAAAGTACTTAATTGGCTGTAAAATGCTTTGGGACATTTTGAGGTTGTGAAAGGCGCTCGATAAATGCATGTCCTTCTTTCTGTTAATATGAGTTGTGTTTTATCATCAGCGGTAACGTAATCTCCATTGCTTTTTCTCGTCATTGGTACAGTAAACTCTTTCGTATCCGGCACCTACGGGACCGGGATGGTGCCGGTTGATGAAAAATTCTGGATAACAGAGAGGTAGGCAATTTTTAACACAAAAAAAATAAAAACCACTGACTAACTCGGCCACCGCGGGAAACTCGGACTCGGAAAAACGAGTGCTGGATGGATCCGGCAAGATTACCGGTTATCTATTTTGCCGGTTGTTAAAGAATTCCGGATGATTAAGGGTCGTTTAAACAAGAGTTTACTGTATTTTGTTGATTGTGTCTAAATCTCTGTGTTCTTAAATATAGACTGAGGGCCATCGGGTGACAATCGAAAACAAGTGTCGGGAGATCCTGCAGAGAGTCCACTCTTTCATTGTAAAGCATCTGTCTCTCTGTCATGTCCACGCTTGTGCTTTCATTGACATTGATGGTCTCCAAACTGAAAACACGGGGGCGGTTTTGTGACAGGGGGCGAGTTGGAGGCGGGACTGCTGCTGGTCGGGTCGATGTCCCGCCTCCATCGATTTGTGGCCAACCCGCGCTATTTTCCCTTGATTGACCTTGTTAAGCCCGCCCAGCATGCTTGGCAGGCCAATCAAGGGAAAGCCGGTTACAGAGAACGTCAACGTATGACGTTTCATCTGTCAAAAGTTTTTGACAGATGAATTGTCATCGTTTGACAGCTCTGTGAAGCTGTCAAACACTGACATTCTCTATAGTTTGATGAGGTCTTGCATACAATACCTCATCAACCTTCTTTCTTTAACAGAATTGAGATGTTTGTTGCATCTGAGAATGCAACGGCCATCTCTCATGTTCAACGCGGAGGTGCGAGACTCTCCGCATAGAAACCGACTGAAGCCTGCAGAAAGAAACAAAGGTAAGTACACTTTTACTAACACTTAGCACTTACCTCAGATACTCACCTCTACACCCTTGCACCCATCACTTACCTTCACTCCACACTTTTGCACCCCCCCCCCGACCCCCGCAGACCCAGTACTCGCCTCGCCTCGCTGGCGGGTTTTGGAGCCTTCGGGAAGCCCGCACTTGTGAGGGCAAAAAGGGGATAATCCTATTTTCTGCCTGTTAACAGGCAGTTAATAGGCTTTAATCCCTTCCCGCCTCCAAGGAGACGGGACCCGGCGCGGGACTGCATTCTGCCATTTTCCCAGCAGTCCCGCATCCATACCCACCTCCCCAGGGCTGGCAAAATCACTCCCTAGGATTCAGACATATGCTAATTAATTCACTGTTGTCATTTGGTAAAGGCTCCATTTTCATGAAGGATGCACAGACATCCATGGCAGACTTACACACGTGGGAGATAATTGTAACCTAACTCATCTGGAGGGGGGGGGGGAAACTGGCGCAATCAGATCAGCCGCCCATTGGAAAGTAAAGTCAGGCACCGTGTAAAATGGGCGGCCGATCTGATCGCGTCAGTTTCCCACCAGGCGAGATAGCTTAAAATTACACACACTGGCCCCGATATTTACGGGGAGGTGGGGAGGGAGTAGGGGAATGCAGGGGAAATCTGGACATCTCGGAGACGCAGAGGCCCTGCCGATTTTAATGGAAGGACTTCATTATCAATTTTTTTATTCTGTTTCCCGCTCAGCTACTGGCCAAATTGGCAGGCTTGCCAGCTGCTGGGCAGGATAGCCAACGGTAGGAACCTGCAGCTGGGGACCATTGGCACATGTCCCGATGCGGGTGGAGCTTTCTTTGGCTGTGTGCCTCACAGGCTCCAAACCCTAGAGGATGTCGGCCAAGAGTATCTCAGCAGCCTGCCTCTACCGCCGCTGAATCCATAGGAGTCGCACCATGTAGGAGCGGTAGGAAAAGGAAGAGTAAAGCTTTATATGTTGCACATGGGTGTATTAAAAAAATGTTACGTTCTGCAGTTTCCTTTCTTTAGTAGAATCACGTAAAATTTATTACTTTGCACCACTTTCCCGTCTTACCGCTTGTTGGTTGCTGGGTCGCATGTGATCTTTGAACTTGCTTGATGATGAATGGGAAGACATGACTTGGCGGGGACCAATGGGGGCGATGTACAAGAGGTGGTTGGGTGTTTGCTGGACTGCTTTGTGTCAGTGGCATTGGGGGCGCGGGAAGAGTGGTCATTGCATGTGGTTCTGACATTGGTCGACTGGTGCAACAGAAGTGAACCTTGTATTAATAAGGGCGTCCCAGGCATCCTGGGCAGCAATATGAGCAGCTGGTGCTGCATTGCACTCATCACCCTCCTCCTCCTCGTCTTCCTTGTCTTCCTCCTCCTCGGAATCATCCGCAGATGATGTGCACTCTGCGCCATGTTCCTCCTGCAGCTCCAAACCTCACTGGTGTGAAAATAGTGCAGAGCGCAGTACACCAAGACCATTCTCGACACCCTGACTGCTGTGTACTGAAGGGTGCCTCCAGATCTGTCTAGGCACCTGAAGCACATCTTCAGCAATGGCTTGCTCAATCACACATCTGGTGGTCATATGGCATTCATTGTAGCACTGTTGGGCTTCATTGGTTAGGTTTCTGATGGCTGTCATCAGCCAAGTTTGAAGTGGGTATCCCTTGTCTCCTAGCAGCCACCCCTTAAGTGTGCTTGCAAGTCCAAAGAGGTTGGAGAGCTTGGACTGCCGAGGACGAAAGCATCATCGCAACTCCCCGGGAATCTTGTGCACTCCTGCAGAAATATCTTTTTGTGGTTGCACACCAGCTGCACATTGGTGGAGTGAAAGCCCTTGCGGATCACGAATACTTCTGGTTTATCTGGGAGTGCTCAGATTGCCACGTGTGTGTGCAGTCAATGACACCCTGCGCAAAACCGAGCGCCTGTTCATTCTTGCTTTGAAAGCCACTAGTAACATGTGGCCATCAGGTCCAGCAGGGAGCAGGTCTTCATTTAGGAGGCTGCAAATATCTGCCACAACCTGAGACTCCTGGAGCACTGCTGTTCCAACATGTCAAGAAAACTTAGCCTCTGCTTGTACACCCTGGGCTGGATTTTGTGAATGGAGGCGAGTTGGAGGCGGGACTGCTGCTTGTCATGTCAATGTCCCGCCTCCATCCTCGCCTAACCATTCAGAGGGCTTTTCCCCTGATTGAGCTTGTTAAGCCCGCCCTGCGGGCTCAGCAGGCCAATTAGGGAAGAAGTCACTGACAGATCACGTCAACGTCAGACGTGCTATCTGTCAAGACTTCTTGAAGGAAGAAATGACAGCGTTTGACAGCTCTGTGACGCTGTCAAACACTGACATTCTCTTTAGTTTGATGAGTCTTTGAGGTGAGGACTCATCAAACATTGCAAATTTGTAAATTTCAGATGTCCGATGGATCGGAGGGTCCATCAGCCATTACCTGAAATTGACAAGGAGGATGTCCGCTCTCCCGATCCTCCGCGGCTAAAGGCTATGGAAGGAAAACAAGGTAAATGAACACTTTTTTAAACTAATCACTCACCTTACATACTTACCACTCCACACTTGCACCCATCACTCACCTCTACATCTTACTTCCGGGTGCCTCCGACCCCCGCAGACCTCTTCCACGTCTCCTCCAACCCGGCGGGGTTCTCCGAGGTCGGGAAGCCTTCACCTGTGAAGGTAAAATGGCACTCATCCTTTTTTCTGCCTGTTAACTACCTGTTAACAGGCAGTTAAAAGGATTAAATGCCTTTCCCGCCTCCAGGAGACGGGGCCCGAAGCTGCACATCTTCCCGCCTCCTGGCAAAAGGGCATGGAGGCGGGATGGGGGTGGGTTTGCCATCCGCCCCCACTTTCTCCAAGTTTACCAGCTGTCCCGCCTCCATGCCCGCCTCCTCGGGGCTTGGAAAATCCAGCCCCCCCCCCCGTGTCACAGGTAGTGCCTCCTGTGAGCTGCGTCCCTCTGCTGCTCTCCTCTCTGCTGTCCAGCTGCAGGTCCCTCAACAGCAGGATGCTGCTGGTCATATTGCTCCTCGTCCAAGGTCCAATCTAAGACAGTCAAGGTGCCACCCATCCTGATGTGATTCAGAAAACCTCCGAAGTGTAGAAAGTAAACTCTCAGCAAAAAGCCTTTCCCCACTAGCAGTAAGAAAGCAGTTGTGAGTGCTGCGTATTTATTGCAGTATTTCCATGAGTTTTAATCCGCTCCCTCAAATGCCGTTGTGTTCTCGCCTTGTTTTCAATGGCGAGTTTCAGGAAGCCCGGGAAACCCATTGATGCAACGTTAAACTTAAAACTGTATTGAAATATCGCTCCAATTAAGTGATTACTGATGTAAGAAAACTACTAGGGACTTGGTCTAAGCGTTAAACAAAGCTTTAATCAACTGTTTTTCAACATGGAGGTCTAGTTGTGTCCTTCACTAGTTCCTGTTGAGGAATGTCCTAAGCAAGCTGGGCCCATGCACGAGTATTTATACTCTCCCTGGACAGCGCCACCAGCAGGCCGCCCAGTATTACTTCATACATGAATGACAAGATTCATGTCAATTACCATATGTTAATAGGCAACCCGCTTCTCCCGAGGGGGCTGCACGCAACCAGCCTAAGGCACCAGGTTTAAACGTGAAAGTCGCGGGTTGGAGCTGGCTTCCCGACATGCTCGCATTTTTGCCGGATTAAACCGCCCACCCAAACCCAAACCCTCGCTCTCCTCCAGGTTAAAATTTCTGCCACAGTCTTTATCAATCTTAACTTCATTGCCACATCCCTGATCTCAACAACATTCCCAAAGTCTTTATACTGAAATGGCTTGGCACATCCTGTCGAATATCTGGCCTAGAAAGTCAATGGCGTTCTGTTGTGATAGAATTCTGTTATCTGGTTTGTAACGGCTGGAGTTAGAACTTGGAAGCAGCAAAGGATTTCTTTTTGCTACGTCTCAGAAAATAGTGGTGGTTTGGTCCACAGCAATACAGATTTGATTTATGCAAATTGATGACCAGATTCTCAAACACTTCACTGCTCCTCTCTATGGCAGTGGGTCGTCCACCACGGTGAGCCAGAGTGACAGTAATATCACTGGAGGTTTTCTGGTATTGGAATTAATGTGGGAAGCTCCATCTTAATTGGGTATTGGTAAGTTATCTGGCCAGTCCTAATACTGCTGTGCTCACTTTGGGTTCTTCCATGGTCAACCACAAATTTAAAAGTATGTGGTAGAAAACCGATGGAAGATTAAATGCTTCTTCAGAGTAGGGTCTATGTTGGTTGGGTACCCACGAATGCTCTCACTAAAATCGCACAAGGCAAAACAGAATATGCATGTCATTCTCTCATCTGTTGCTATATGAGGCATAGTTTACAAGACAGGAATCAACAAAGGTATGATGCAATTCACATTCGTTGTACACGGGTCTGCCAACATCAGCACCACATAGAAATGGGGTGGATTCCTGTTTGGAACTTTAACAGCATCTCATTGCAAACTTCAGTGATAAACTTACAGCCCATACTAACCAGGAGGTTACTTGCAGTTTCCTGATGTTCCTCCTTTGATTCTGTCATTTCCATCAAAGCCAGACAGATGAGGTTTTCAGTGAGTGGCCAGCTTAAATGCTGGATGCTGTCCTTTAACTCTCAATGTCATTATCTTTAATAACACAGAGCGTTGTACCGCCGGCAACTTCTTGTATTTGATGAGCTACTTCCGACAGAACATCAATACCATTTCTGTAATTTGGTGCATTCCAGTTTTTGCAGGGACACAGACATTGGCAGACGAACCAATTCACCATCATCAAAAAGCATGCCCAGAATCACACCAAACAGACTTTCCATGTTGATCGACCCCATTTTACTCTGATTCCTGCTCGCGGGAATCACAAACCTCCAAGTTCCTCAATTCAGTATTTTAATATCATGCACGTTATTGCTCCAATTTCTTTGTTTCCTTGCAAACTAGTAACTGTTCAGTATTTCACCAAATGCCTGTAGTGTGCTTGTAGTAATATTTCTTCCGACTGTAATTTCAGTGTTTTGGGGGAATTTCAACCCCAAAAAAGGGTGAGTTGGGGCCAGGTGGGATGTTAGAGTTAAAAAGCTGAATCCTGACCCCAACCCGCCCACTTCCTGTTTTAACGCAGGCGGGCAGCCAATCCACTGTCAGGAGGAAGGTCGCTCATTTAAATATTATAATGAGGCTGGCGTGCCTCATGGTGATCCACCATTTCAAATTGAACTCTGGCTGGTCGGGTTTCCCAGGCCCCAATGCTCCGGCTCCAATCCTCCTCCGGCCCAAACCACGCACCCCCTCCCCCCACCGGCCCCCAATCCTCATTGCTCCGATTCACCACCGCCCACCGCCCCCCCCCCCCACCCCGATCCTCCTCCTGGCCCCGATTCACTCCCCCCGATCCCTCCCTCCATCCTCTCTGTGGCCTAGTGCCGCAGGCCTACCCATCCGACAGCCAGCAAGTCTCCATCTGGCTTGCTGCGGGCGGGAAACAGAGCTTTCAAATGTTAATCAGGCCCTGCCGTTAAATTTGGCAGGGTCTGCGGGAAACCCATTCTCCCGGGTTTCCTGACCGCTTTCTAGCAGCCACACCCCTCCCCCTTCCCCACCCCCCACCCTCCCTACCTACCTCCCGATTAAAATTACGGCCTTTGATCCTTGCAGCAGAGTTCCCAACCCTATGCAGACTTTTCCTCAGATTTCTTTGTTGTTGATTGTGTCACTAATATTCATACTGAAGTTTTTTCCCCAAAAGTAACAGTGATTTTGGATTTTGTTTTGAGGCACGGGTGTGGGGAAATCAATCAGCTCTTCTTCTCATCTCTACATCCAACTCCCATTCACAGTCTCATCAAACTCCGTCTATATTTTAAACTACAGAATATTATGACTATTTAGTTGATTTACTTTCTGTTTGGCACCGTCCCTTCTCTTTTCCTCTGGTGTAAAATGTGCTTGTTTCCAGTTAACACGCCGTCTTTTCACAGGCTGCCGGCTCTTCGCTAGTTGTTCACTTTAATTCTTATTGGTTTAATTTCTCTCTTTCTTTTGCTTCCTTACAATTCAGCAATGTTTATTTCTCTAAAAGAAGGAATTATTTCTTTAATTATCAGTTGTTTCTGACTGTAATTCCAAATTCAATTCAATATCGCAACATACTGTAACTTTTTAGAGTTACACCGTAGTCTTACTACTTCTGAAATTCTTTGTCTGTTTTGTTCAATAAAATAAAATCTGTCCAGAATAGATTGTTTCTTTCAGACTTAGGCCTTGAAATTTGGTGGTTGGGGGGGGAGGGGGGAGGGGAGATCTGGTGAAAATAACATAAATCTGAAGACAAAAGAAATAGGAGATGAGAGTAAAGGTTAGACCAAGGCAGGGAACAAAGCTAACATAAACAGTCAGGGAACAAATGCAGTTATAAAACAGAAGTATAAAAGTACTGATAAAATAAAGTGAAAGGAACGACGATTAAAGACAAATTAAATTGCCTGTACAGCAACAGGCACAGCATCGAAAATAAAATGTGGGAACTGGAGGCAATAATCCGCAGCAAGGAACCAGATGTAGTAGGAATAACTGAAACTTGGCTACATAAAGAATAGGACTGGCAACTAAATATCGCAAGTTATAACATGACCAGAATGGATAAGAAAGGAAGAGTGGGGGGCGGGGGTAGGGTAGCTTTACTAATTGGAGATAACATAACGGCAGTAGAAAAAAGGGATGTAGCTAACAGCAGGATAGAAACAGAATCCATATGGATTGAAATAAAAGGTAAGAAGGGATCGATCACACTAATAGGGGTTTATTACAGACTACCTAATAGTGGAAAGGAGGTGGAGGAACAAATATGTAATCAAATGCGTGCATTGAGTAAAGAACATAGAATAATAATCATGGGAGATAACAGGCACTATTACATATATCTAAAAATTCATTAGAAAAACAGAATAGTGCTAGAGGACTGGTGGACAGCTAATATGATTCCTACCTTTAAAAAGGGAGATAGAACAAGTCCAGGGAACTATAGACCAATTACCTTAACATCAATGGTAGGAAAGATAATGGAATCCTTACTCAAAGATGCAGTAGAAAAACATCTAGAAACTGAAAATATATTAAAGTGTAGTCAGCATGGATTCAAAAAGGGAAGGTCATGCTTGATCAACTTTATTGAATTATTTGAAGAAGTAACAGAAAGGGTAGATGAGGGTAATGTAGTAGATGTATTGTATTTGGATTTCCAAAAGGCCTTCAATAAGGTACCACATAGTAGACTCATAGCTAAGGTCAGAACATGTGGAGTCAGAGGACAAGTAGCAGAATGGATACCAAGCTGGCTACAAAACAGAAAACAGAGAGTAGGGGTTAAAGGTAGTTACTCAGATTGGCATAAGGTGAGAAGTGGTGTTCCACAAGCACGGTGCTGGGACCACTGTTGCTCACCATTTACATAAACGATTTGTACTCTGGATTCGGAAGTACACTTCCAAAATTTGCGGATAACACCAAATTGGGGGGTGTAGTTAATACAGGAAGACATTAATAAATACAGAACGGGTGTGTAAATGGCAAATGAGCTTCAGTATAGATGGAAATACCCAGCAGGTCAGGCAGCATCTGTGGAGAGAGAAACAGAGTTAATGGTTCAGGTCAATGACCTTTGAGTATTTCCAGCATTTTCTGTTTTTATTTCAGATTTCCAGCATCCGCAGTATTTTGCTTTTGTTTCAGTATAGATGGTACATTTTGGTAGGAAGAATAAGGAGGCCACATACTCCTTGGAAAATAAGAGTCTAAATGGGGTAGAGGAACAGAAGGATCTGGGGTAAAGGTACCGAAATCACTAAAAGTAGCGACGCAGGTTAATAAGGCCATAAAAAAGCAAACAAAGCACTGCGGTTCATTCCTAGAGGGATAGAACTGAAAAACAGAGGTTATGTTAATCTTGTATAGAACCTTGGTTAGACCACACTTGGCATACTGTGAACAGTTCTGGTCTCCATATTATACAAAGGATATAGAGGCACTGGAGAAGGTGGAAAAAAGATTTACTAGAATGATACCAGAACTGAGAAGTTATACCTATCAGGAAAGATTGAACATCCTGGGGCTCTTTTCTCTAGAAAAGGGAAGTCTGAGGGGTGACCTGATAGAGGTTTTTAAGATTATGAAATGGTAGATGTAGCAAAGATGTTTCCACTTGCAGGTGACTTGCTTGCACTTTATTCAGGGCCTTTATGCAGTTGCATGCCTTTTTGAAGCTTTCTGGCAGCTTTTGCTAGTCTCCTTACCGAAGAAAGGATATACTTGCCATAGAGGGAGTGCAGCGAAGGTTCACCAGACTGATACCTGGGATGGCAGGACTGTCGTATGAGGAGAGATTGGGTCGACTAGGCTTGTATTCACTAGAGTTTAGAAGAATGAGAGGGGATCTCATTGAAACATATAAAATTCTGACAGGGCTAGACAGACTGGATGCAGGGAGGATGTTTCCCCTGGCTGGGGGGTCTAGAACCAAGGGTCACAGTCTCAGGATACGGGGTAGGACATTTAGGACTGAGATGAGGAGAAATTTCTTCACTCAGAGAGTGGTGAACCTGTGGAATTCTCTACCACAGAAGGCTGTAGAGGCCAAGTCACTGAATATATTTAAGAAGGAGATAGATAGATTTCTAGACACAAAAGGCATCAAGGGGTATGGGGACAGAGTGGGAATATGGTATTGAGATAGAGGATCAGCCATGATCATATTGAATGGCGAAGCAGGCGCGAAGGGCCGAATGGCCCACTCCTGTTCCTATTTTTCTATGTTTCCATGAACTTGGGTCCATAAATATAAGATAGTCACTAATAAATCCAATAGGGAATTCAGGAGAAACTTCTTTACCCAGAGAGTGGTTAGAATGTGGAACTCGCTACCACAGGGAGTGGTTGAAGCGACTAGCATTGATGCATTTAAGGGAAAGCTAGATAAACACATGAGAGTGAAAGGAATAGAAGGATATGTTGATGGGATTAGATGAAGAAGGGTGGGAGAAGGCTCGTGTGGAGCATAAACACAGGCATAGACCTGTTGGGAAAAATGGCCTGTTTCTGTGCTGTAAATGCTATGAAATACATTTAAACTAAATATCAAAAAATTCTCTCCTAACAACAGATCACCTGGTGCTATTGAGAGAAGAAAGTTTCAAAGTGTGAAGAAAAATAATTAATTGGCAAAAATAGCAACTAGAAAGCAGTTTTGAAAAGGTTGAGCAAAAGCCCTCTTCAAGTGAAAAAAACCCACATTGGGCTGAATTTTCTCAATGGAGATGAGTTGGAGGCGGGACTGATGCTTGTCGGGTCTCAGTCCCGCCTCCATCATCTTCTGACCAACCAGAGGGATTTTCCCCTGATTGACCTTGTTAAGCCTGCCCTGCGGGCTCAGCAGGCCAATTAGGGGGAAGTCACTGACAGAGCACATTAATGTCTGACGTGCCATCTGTCAAGACTTCTTGAAAGAAGAAATGTCAGCATTTGACAGCTCTGTGAAGCTGTCAAACACTGACATTTTCTGTAGTTCGATGAGTCCTTGTGTTCAGGACTCATCAAACCTTTCAACTTTGTAGATTTCAGATGGCTGTTGGGTCGGAGGATCCAACAGCCAGTCTGTGAAATCGACAAGGAAGATGTCGGGTCTCCCGATCCAGGGTGGATGAAGGCTGTAGACAGAAAACAAGGTAAGTGAACATTTTTTAACACTTAACACTCACCTTCCATACTTACCACTCCACACTTGCACCCATCACTCACCTCTACATCTTACTTTCAGGTCCCTCCAACCCCCGCAGACCTCCTACTCGACTCCTCCAACCCGGCGGGGTTCTCCAAGGTCGGGAAGCCTTCACCTGAGAAGGTAAAATGGCACTAATCCTTTTTTCTGCCTGTTAACTACCTGTTTATTAGTGAATTCATACCTCTGCCCCAACTGACGTTCAAACTCAACTTGAATATTAAAGCAACTTTTGCTACCTCTCACCCAGGCCATCAGATGGGACACTGGGCATTCTATCGCAAGTGGGCTCAAACATTAGCAGGGCTCGTCTTCAGAGGCAGAAGAGTTTTCTAAAGGAAAAGAAAAAATAGACTTACATTTATATAGCGCCTTTCACAACATCAGGATGCCCCAAAGCGCTTTACATCCAATTAAATACTTTTGAAGTGTAGTCACTGCTGTTATGTAGGAAACGCGGGAGCCAATTTGTGCACAGCAAGCTCCCACAAAAAGCAATCAGATGATGACCATATAATCTAGTGATGTTGGTTGAGCGATAAAAATTGGCCAGGACACGGGGGAGAACTTCCAAGCTCTTCTTTGAAATAGTGCCGTGGGATCTTTTACATCCACCTGTGAGGACAGATAGAGGGGTGGGGGGGGGGGAGAATTTAATACCAAAAAACTGGTGGGTTGGGGTCGGGTGGGAGGTTAAAGTGTTAAAAATCTGATTCCCGACCCCGACCCGCCTCCAACCCATCCATTTCCAGTTTCAACGGTGGCGGGACGGCACTTTAAATATTATAATGAGGCTGGAAGCCGTGAGTTTAACTGTGGCGGGCCGGAGCTCCCGGGCCTCTGGATCCCCGGCAGCTGCAGCCTCGGGGAGCAATTATTGTGGACCAGGAGAGCTTCCCCCACCGACCTCCCCCCGGCCCACCAAACTCCCCCACCATCAGCACACACCATACAAACCCCCACCCCCCGCGGCAGGGGATCGGACCCCCCCCCCACCCGGGATAGGACCCACCCCCGGGGCAGGGGATCGGACCCCCGGGATCGGACTTCTTCCACCCCTCCCCCCTGGGGCAGGGTATCGGACCTCCCCCCCAGGATAGGATCCCCCCCACCCCGGGACAGGGGATCGGACCCCCCCCCCCACCAGGATAGGATACCCCCCCCCCCCCGGGGATCGGACCCCCCCCCCCCCCCCCCGGGTTAGGACCCACCCCCGGGGCAGGGGATCGGACCCCCCTCCTCCCTCTGGGATTGGACCTCACCCCCCCAGGATAGGACACCCCCGGGCAGGGGATCGGACCCCCGGGATCGGACTTCTTCCACCCCTCCCCCCCCGGGGCAGGGGATTGGACCTCCCCCCCAGGATAGGATCCCCCTCACCCCGGGGCAGGGGATCGGGCCCACCACCCCCCCCCCCCACCCCCTCTGGGATCGGACCTCTTCCACCACCCCCCCAGGGCTGGGATCGGACCCCCCCAGGGATTGGACCACCCCCCCACCTCCGGATGGATCCCTCCCCCTCGGGTCGGGACTTGCACCTACCTGGGGCTGCGGGCTCTTTTCCAGCGTTAGCCAGCCTGTCAATCAGACTGATTTCCAGGTAGGGAACCTGTCCGTGATGTCACACGCATGCTGTGGAGTTAAAACTTTCGGGTTTCCCGCGCTCTCCTGGCCTCCCGCCCTCTCCGCTCCCAGCCGGTCAAGTCGTAAAAATTCCAGATCTCGGTTTAACATCTCATCCAAAGGACAGCACCTCCAACGAGAGGCTTTGCTCTCAACTTGATGGAGCCACATTTAGCATTGTTTGACTGTATCCTTAGTGAGTGAAAACTACTGTTGTCAGTTACAAAACTGTTCAATTTTATAAAAAAGTGTTTGCAATTTTCAGTGAACTTCTGGGCAATGCAAAAATCAATATACTTACAATGAGTGTGGTGCAGTAGCTTAAATGTTTCAGCTTTTTACCTGTTACTAAGAGGTCACAAGTTGAAG